>VXAX01000512.1:1066282-1291578 GCA_013399835.1 Leptocoma aspasia | reverse complement strand
GACCCCCTGTTCTCCTGCTTCTTTCTTTAGCTATTATTTCTGATAAGAAAACAAAATGAAAGACTTTGGATAGAAGCCCGAATGGCAAGTTTGTAATTGAGACTGGATTCAAAAAGCTCAGAAGTCAGAGACAGTAAGGTCTTGGGGTTTTTTCCTCCCTGTTGACTCATAATTTACTCTTGGTAGAAAAACAAAATTATTTTCTAAATAATTATTAATTAATTATTTAATTAATAATTAATTATTTTCTATTATACCTTCAGTTGCATGATAGGTGAAGCTTGATATATTGATCATATGAACTAGTTTTCTGAATTAACTGTATTTTTCAGGAAAAGAGTTTGCTCTACTGCTGTGTCCTGTATGGGATAAAGACCAAGTGAATGTTAAAATAATAGTGGATCTTTCTCATTGTCATCCCTGGCGTTCTTCCAGTTGGCAAAGATGCAGTAAATAGATCTTGTTGTGGTTTTTATCCTCTGTTTTTACCCTTGAACATTAGGCCAGACCAGAGAATAGGTGGCTAATGTTCTCACAGTTTTAAACTGAAATCCATGGCCATACTAGAGTGGAAGCCAATACAATCTGGATATGAAAAGTATTACTGAGTGGATATTGGAGACTTTTATAGATGCAAAAACTAAGGCAGAATTTTTCTGACACCTTAACAAAAGTGTTGGAAAAAACTGTTTGGTCAGAAGCCTTTGGTGTGCTGCTTTTGTTACAGTTGTATTTTTCACAAAAGCTGTGTCACTAAAGGCTTATCCAGTACAAAATTATCCTGCAGCTGAGAGCAGGTAGCTAAAATTAAATAGAGTAGCTAAAATTAGGATTCATCTGTTTCTGTAAAAGAATTGTCTCACTGATTTTAAAATTATTGTTGCTGCCTATGCATTTCTTACTGTTTGGATGTTTGGGGTCTTTTACACAGTAAATACAAGAAAATTTCTGGTAGCTTGGGGCTTGAAATAGATATTTTCAGGTGAAATTATACATTTGTTACTGCTTTGTTCAGTATTTATTTCTAGAGCCCACTGGAGCAAAAGTGGCATTATGTGGCTACAAGAGATAAAAAGAAAGAAAGAAATATGTTCCTAGTCCATGCTAGAGGATTGCTGTGAGAGTGGACCTGTGCCTGAGCCTTGTATCTACCCTGCATCTGCCAGTGTCTCGTGCTCTGCCAGGAGTAGGTGCACAAGGGGCCAGGAGGGAGCATGGCCTGAGCTGGCCACAGACAGCCCTGCCCATTTATAAACTGGGGCACTGGCCAGAGGCCACTGATTGCTGGGCTGGGCATCTGTCAGCAGGTGCTGAGCAACTGTATTGTGCTTCACTTGTGTTTCTTGGGTTTTCTCTCTTTCCTCCACTCCTTTTTATTGCAATGATTATTATCAGCATTCTAATAATTGTTATTATTATATGTAATTTGANATTCAGTTTTCCTCATTTTTTTTCTGAGGCAATGTGTGGTTTATGTAGTTTGCTTTATTACACCCACTCTGTCCACTGAATTTGCTGGTTTTCTTTACTATTTAGAAGTAAAAATCAATAAAATATTAATGAATTATATCCTTTGATTTACTTTACAGTGCATCTAGATAGTATCATGAAATCATTCCACTACACTTTTTTCAGTTTGTCTCAGTGCTGTTTACCTCATTAGTACTCTAATTCATGCAGATGTGGTTAGTTGCCACTGAAAAACAACAATTCCTGAATCAGAAGCCCCATGTTACCTTTGATTCACTTCTCCTTGAACTACAGTAGATGCTGTGGCTTGGGAAACAGGGGGTTTGAATCAGTCCTGTAAATGGGAAGTTGAAAAAGGACCTTTATTTTATACATAAAATAAGAAATGGTTTCCATCTGAAAATAATTATGAGGGTTTTTCTACAGGACCCTATTAGATGCTACCCTGATGTGCTCTGTGCACAGTGGAGAAGCTGCAGAACATATTTCTTATAGTGCCAGAAAACTCTCTATTATATCTGTGTCACATCAGTGACAGAACATATCCAGTGGTTTGCTTTATAATTGGGCTGATGTAATTTACACTTCACACTTGTAGTCTGCTGGCAGCATTGTCCAGTAGTGTTTTTGCTTGACCCCTCCAGCACTACATTTTAAAACAAATCTCTCTAACAAAATTATGCTATAGGGGCACATAGATATTTCCCTTAAAAGTGCTGCAGGATTCATGCATCATGTATTGNGCTGTTCTTATCTCAACCCACGAGGTTTAGTGTTTGCTTTATTTTCCTCCCTGATTCCCCTCGCAGTCACATGAAGAGCAGCTGCATGGTACTGAGTTGCTAGCTGGGGTTAAACCCTGACAAATTTATATTGGATTAGTTTGGTGTTATGCATTTTCTGTATTAGGCATGAAAGATTATCTTGTGATCTATTCTTAACTCACAAATAATCTTATCTGTGCCTAGAGCCATAAAAGGATCCCATAAGTATAAAATAACAATATGTACTGAATGCAGGCAAAAATTCCTCCTACCCTCAGAGCTGTAACTGATTTCCTGGTAAAAGCATGATCATGTATATTAGTAACTTGCAGTGCAGCTGGGTGTCTGATAGTGTTTGTCCATGGGAATTCTTTGATTCTAGATGTATCTTTCAACACAGAAAAAAAGTTAAAAGTTAACTGTAAAAAGAGAACTTCTGACTACTTATATGGAATTCATAACAGAAGTATAGTTGGAAATTAAAACAATTTCTTTTTACCTTTGAATCTATGTATTTGCAAAATAAATGCTTAAAAAGAAAGAGTCTGTTTTATTAAAATAATTCCAAGAAATTCCTACCAGATTGAAAGTTGTTTTGCTAATTAACAGTAACATCATATAAAACTGTATTTCACCTCCATTAGATGTTCATATATTTGTTATGTGATAATAAGTTTTCATACTACCTGACCAAACGGATGTGTTGAGTCTCTCTGTGAGCACTTTCTGCCTTCATGGTTATTCATGCATGTCAGTAGTTCTGCTGTTACCTTAAACTCAGGTGCAAGTAAGGCTTAAAAGGTCCTGTACAAATGTTTCCTTTTTGGGGGTTTAATACTGTGCATTATGGTGACAGCTCTTCCACATGCCAGAGGGGCTAAGGAAACCAGTGTATTGTGTATTGTTGCAGTGTAGGGCCAAGGCGTTCAACTGTGTCACTTGAAGCTTGGAAGTAAGAGGGCAACAGTGTAGGAGTGGTTGTGAAAGAAAACAGCCTCAGACAAATGGTCCAGAAAAGCCCCTCAGTGCTTAAAGCCACGGGATTTTACATAGAAATTGCTTAGAAGCAGACCTGACTCTGAAGTCAACTTCCATCTCAAAATCACTGTCAGGTTTTTGGGCCATTTTTCTTTGTGGTTGGGTTTTTTATTTCTGCATTGTAGAGTATTGAAAGATAAATGATAAGTAAAACATTCCATAAATTTTACTTTCTGACCAGCAAGCACCTTCTTAATTAAGCACCTTTACTACATTTTTAACATCCAGAAGTGGCCAGGTGTACTTTTAAAGCTTGTTTGACAACATGCTGAGACACACTGGAGGCTTGGTGGCATTTGAGGTTCTGGCATACTCTGGTTTTTGGCAAATCATGTTCAATTATAACTGGGATGAGGAGGAGGGATAAGACATTCCAGCAATGGAAAGGTGACGCTAAATCTCAGACCTTCTTTTCAGCACATTAATTCAGCAGCAAAATTGTGAGTGATTTCTTGGGGCAGCATTCCTGCACCTTTTCCATCTACCACCATGCCTTATCAACATTTCTGCAGCAGCTTCTTGTTAGATCCATGATCAGCATTATCTCTCAAAGATTTGCATGCAACCAAATTGTGGATTGTTTCCAGAGATCTCTATTAGTTCTCCACTCTCTCAGAGAAGGAAGGTCTCTTTCTTCCCTTTTCCTTTCATGGCATTAATTTGGTGCCTAGGAAAAGGACAAGCTTTGATGCAGCCCTTTGTGGTGGTTCAAAATGCCTCCCCTCTCCTGCTGTGAGATATTCTTTCTCTCCTGGCAGTGTGATTCTGACAAACCCATACATGGAACATGAAAGCCTTGCTAAAATGCTGCCTCCTGTGCATCAGCAAAGAGTCTGTCAGGATCTGCTCTGTGGTAATAGCAGGGGGATTCTGAAAGGTGAAAAAGGCAATTTGAGGGTTTGAAAAATGAGGCCACTTGCTTAGATGCTTGGCTCACTCTAACTTCAAGGACAGTTGGACATATCAAGGTCTGTCACCAGCTCAGAAAATCGAAGGTTGTGGAACTGGGCTGTGGCTGCAGATTGGCTAGAAGATAAGCCTGATGACTCTCATACTAAATTTTTGTGTTTATAGAGATTTTTAGAAGTTTTCCAATTGATTAAATAACAGTTAAGCTTCTCTCTGAGAAATAAAAGGAGCAAAAAATGAATCTGAGACTTTTGTACAAGATACACTTAGGCCCAAGTGTGTCACAATGCCATTCTCAGGTACCAGGCAGCCTGTTCAGGCAGGGGTCCTGCTGTGGGTGGGGAGCTCAGCTGATGCATCCCACTGATCATAAACATCTATCCCTCTCCTTCCCTCTCCTTCCCTCTCCTTCCCTCTCCTTCCCTCTCCTTCCCTCTCCTTCCCTCTCTTCCTCTTTCCCTCTTTCTTTTTCTTTCTTTCAATCCAGTGAACACTGCCACACAACTAACTCTTGGTATTTTAACTGTCTTCAAAAAGAGCTGACTTTAAAAGTAGGTCTTTTACTACTTTAAAATTCAGTTTTCCTCATTTTTTTTCTGAGGCAATGTGTGGTTTATGTAGTTTGCTTTATTACACCCACTCTGTCCACTGAATTTGCTGGTTTTCTTTACTATTTAGAAGTAAAAATCAATAAAATATTAATGAATTATATCCTTTGATTTACTTTACAGTGCATCTAGATAGTATCATGAAATCATTCCACTACACTTTTTTCAGTTTGTCTCAGTGCTGTTTACCTCATTAGTACTCTAATTCATGCAGATGTGGTTAGTTGCCACTGAAAAACAACAATTCCTGAATCAGAAGCCCCATGTTACCTTTGATTCACTTCTCCTTGAACTACAGTAGATGCTGTGGCTTGGGAAACAGGGGGTTTGAATCAGTCCTGTAAATGGGAAGTTGAAAAAGGACCTTTATTTTATACATAAAATAAGAAATGGTTTCCATCTGAAAATAATTATGAGGGTTTTTCTACAGGACCCTATTAGATGCTACCCTGATGTGCTCTGTGCACAGTGGAGAAGCTGCAGAACATATTTCTTATAGTGCCAGAAAACTCTCTATTATATCTGTGTCACATCAGTGACAGAACATATCCAGTGGTTTGCTTTATAATTGGGTTGATGTAATTTACACTTCACACTTGTAGTCTGCTGGCAGCATTGTCCAGTAGTGTTTTTGCTTGACCCCTCCAGCACTACATTTTAAAACAAGTCTCTCTAACAAAATTATGCTATAGGGGCACATAGATATTTCCCTTAAAAGTGCTGCAGGATTCATGCATCATGTATTGCCAAGTCTTCTGCTGCAGTGTCTCAAAGGAAATGCTTTCATCTTCTAAATAAAACTATAAAAAATAATTTGCACAGTAGTCAGTCCCTGTGTCACTGGCATTTATCATTTGTTGGTAATGCAGAATTGGAGGTATGGGCAGACGATTGCTAAATTCGGCCTTTTTTTCCCCAGTATCTGATAGTTTCTGATTTGCATGTTCCCTGTGTAATGGCTAGAGCTAGGTATAACTTGGGGAAATTACTTAGGCATATATTCACATATTATTCTTTTCTTGATGACCCCTTGCAAACATTTATTGTCCATTACCAGTAGCTCCTTGTAGTCATGTGGAGTTAGAGGTCTTGGAAAACTGACTTGGCTGAGGCTGGGTGGAAGGAAAGCTGATGGAAATTCAATGCTGATATTTTTAGCTTATCTGTTTCTTATATATGTGCTTTGATTACTTTTTCCTATCCTAAACCATTAATTATATTCAAGAACAAAGAAATTACTATCTTTTCTTGCGTGATTATCTTTGTTAATAAAGATGTGGAAGATCTCTGGCTGCAGTTGAGGCACACACCCCCCCCCCACATTTGTCTCTGACTTTATTGTAAATTCAATACCATAGAAACAACCAGTAAGTGGGGGTTTTGCTGCAGAAATTAATGGAAATGGGATTTGGCTCAATCCAATTTCTGTGCTTTTTTTCATAATGAATGAGTACTGTAAACAAATGGATGAACAAACCAGTGTTTAATCCATTCCTTTATCTGGGATGGGTGTAATTGGAAATGGGGTCCTTGGGAGACCTGTGCAACTTCTGTATATGATTCATAGTAAAAGAGATAAATGCATTAAATTTGTTGGGAAACTTTATTCATTTTTATTGAATTTTACCTACTTGCACGAGTGATTGTATGCACACTATGCATAATGTGAAGAATAGTCTAGTGACTCCAATTAAATTATACCTCATATTTTATTTCCCCTTTGAAACTACCTTTTATATGCAACATAATTCATTTTTGTTTGCATTCCTTCTTTAACCCCAGCTTTACCAGTTTCAACTTTGTCAATGTAAAAATCAGATTCAGTGCTAGTTTCCTGGTCAGGTCAAATGTCTATTTACCTGATCTTGCACTACTGACAGCTATTCCTTATTGTGAGGAATAAACATGTTTTTGGAGTTAGCAATGAGAAATTTAAAATATTTCTTTAGGGTTTTCAAGCCACTTATTTTTTGTAATCTCTGTTGATAGTAATTGCTTTGCCTTTAAGGTCTTCAAAGACTTTAGAGAATGGAGTTTTCTGCATGGGAAGCTTGACACCCTGATGTCCTCAGTCACTTGAATTTTTCTCTAGCCTAGGATAAGTGTATGCCTTTGATTTCTTGAGAATGAATGGATATTGTGTTGGTCCTAAGATGGCTGTCTGCAGATTTTTTTCCAATAAAACAAATGTTCTGGCATGATATTTTATAACACTCTTCATTGAAACTATGCATTGGGTTCTGCATTACTAATACATGTTGAAATAGGTATAACCATGATTGTGACATTCCTGGCTGGTGCAGAATGGATATTGTGTTGGTCCTAAGATGGCTGTCTGCAGATTTTTTTCCAATAAAACAAATGTTCTGGCATGATATTTTATAACACTCTTCATTGAAACTATGCATTGGGTTCTGCATTACTAATACATGTTGAAATAGGTATAACCATGATTGTGACATTCCTGGCTGGTGCAGATGGGCAGTGAAGTAATACAGTGGCAATATCAGTATTCAGTACAGGTCTAATAGCAAATGTAGCCCTGTGAAAGTTGATTTACGTGTAAGCATATGTTCAAGTGATTTGTTGGATGGAACACTACTTGCAGAATACACTAGTTCTGAGAAATAGAAAATTAAAGTTGTTTTATTTCAATAGAGGAAAAAAATACATTCATTTTAGCAGATATAACCTCTGCCATCTAGCTGATCTGCAAAAAAAAAAAATTGTCATTTGCATGCCTATTTTTCAAACTTTGTGTATTCCAAAAGAGTGAAATTTAACCTTAACAACACTTTTTTTTTTCTGTTCTGTGTTGTCTGAAAGGCAGAAACAGAACTGCCAAATTTTCCACCACCAAGTAGGAAAAGAGGACAGTCGTGCCTGAGTTCTGGCAAGAGCAAGGCAAGAGGAGAATCACCAAGATTGACTGGTCTAAAAGAAATAGTTTTGATAAAATTTCCTTTACCTTGGCATTCACTTGCAATAGAAGTTTAACTTCAGTTAGGATTATGCCCTTATACTTTGATAAAGAGGTGGCAGCCTCCAAACTGGCGCTATCGTACTGTCTGTTCTTGGTACTAGAATGTCTTCAGAAAGCAGTGCTGATAATGCAGGACACATTTCCTGCTTTGAGAATTTGGCTAGAGAGTTATGTGTAATTTTTATTAATCAAAATAATAAAACCAATTTTCTCAGCGCTTTCTGTATAAAATATAGAGGAGAGCTTCAGAACGCCACATCTTAATTAAAGAACTTTCTCACTCTCTTGTGAACTATTTTGATGCCTTTATTGCACAAAGCTTGTCTTCTATGAGAAATTTTGAAGTATGGGATGTCTCATAAATCCCTCCAGTGCCTCCTTCTGGCTTCCTAAGTCAGAGTTTTAAGAGTGGTGAATGGCCTGAGACACAACTTGGTATTAAATGCAATCTGTGTGCGCCCGGTGTAATCAGGGATGGCCTTGATTTATTAAAAGTAAAATGTTGAACAGTCTATGATGCCAGATACACTCTTAAGTGTCATGTACTTTCTTCTGCTTGCAAACAATGATATTAAAGCTTTCCATTATCTTTGGGTCTTGTGAAAATACATTCAGAGGTATGCAACCTAATATAACCCCATCTTCCCCTCAGACATGGTACTGGTCAGAAATGGAAGTGTTCCTATATATTGCTCACTCACTTGACCTTTGTTAGCAGAGTGATGGTTATAACATGGAAACTTCACAAAGACATCCACTCTGATTTTAAGTTTCATAGCCTAAGTTTTGCCCTTCCATTTTGTTTGGTTTTCATTTCGGCTACAGGAAGACAGATCTGTGGTTTTCTAGAGGAGTCAGTAATTTATTTATTCTGCTGGCACTGCTGCAAGGTCTGGCTGTCGATGTTTCTGTAGCAGAATCAGAGTCTCACAGTGGCTTCAGAGACTCCTAAAAGCTATGTAAAAAGGATATATTAAAAGGAAATAGTAGACATCAGAGAAATGTACTCCGATTCCTGACTTCTGCTTGTGTCCATTATTTTTTTCTGAGTTATTTTTATCCTGGCATGTTTTACCAATGTGTTTTTATCACAATGCTCCAGAACACTGCACTCAGCAGTTCAGCTTTTTTTCTCTCTTAATCACTTTCTTTTTTATCAGACAAACATCACTTGAGGAAAAAAAAAAAAACAATGCTGGAATGCTGAAGAGCTGGTTTGTTAGTGGATTAAAGAACAAATAAATGCACATATTGAGTATGAGAATGGAAGAACAAAGCTCATTTTCTCAGTCATTAGTTTTCCTTGTTTTGTAAGGACACTTTGAGGGGAAGATGTTACTTGAAGATGCAGGAAGAAAGTGCAGAATTTTTATCAGTGCTATTGCCTGGTTTAGGTGACTTTCCATGGGATGCTAATGAAACTGGCTGGTACTCATGGACAGCTTTGTGAGGTGGGGGTTTGCCTTTGCTGAAAACCCGACCCCAGTCTCTCAAGACCAGTGAGGATCTTTTCTATTTGAGACTTTTACTTTTGCTGGTATAAAATGGAATATTTTCAAGAAATTTTGGGGAATTCTGAGTTGTTGTGAGTTAACTGAGACTACCTTTCTCCAAACTGCCTCCCTATTCTGCTATCACTTACAGAAGTTTTACTGTTTTACATTTAATTCTAGTTTTATACCCAATAACTATGTGAGTTTTTTTAAATATTTTAAGGTTAAATAGACCTATAATTGTAATTTTGTCTGTTCTGTTGTGTAACACACACCTAGAATTGCTGCAGTAACTCTTGCATGAGGTATAATGTGGTTCCTGGTTGATTTAGAGCTTATATTTTTAGGAGAAATTGGATACTGATTTGGAGACTTCAAGTGATGGAGAATTCAGCACACCTATAGACAAATTGTTTTAAGATTTGATTATTTACAGGATAAAACTGTGGTTTATTTATATTCTAAATCTGTTCATCTTCAACTTTAAGATACTGGGTATCAGACATTGGAAATTCAGCTGTGATTTAATAAAGCTATTCAGGAGAAAAAAGAATCCTAAGTTTATATGGAGAGAGGAGAAAGATTTCTGTGAGGAAAAGATGTACCTTTTGGGGGGAATAATTTTTAAAAATTGAAAACAACCTGTGGTGGCCAATTATAAACGTGAAGCAGTGGGGAAATGTAGGGAGGTAAAAATCACCTTTCTCATTCTCTTCTAGTCTAAGCCTTTGATGAAAGTCTAAAATGTAATTTCTTAGTGGTACTGAACACTGGGAGGACAGCATTTTTTCATAGGATGAAATGCACAATTTCCCAGTGCCATCACTGAAAGGGGCAGCCTCAGCATGCAGCAAGAAGCCACGTTTCCTGTGCAGACAGGGAATGGAGATGCCATGGCATCCAAGTTTTATGTCCCCAATAGATTTGCTAGGCTGCACAGCTGAACTAAATCTAACCCTTGCTGAATTGCTCTCTGCTGTGCAGCCTACATTCAGAAATGTATTTCACATGTCCCCAAGACTTCACTGTAGGAAAAAAAATCACCCTTATTGTGTATAAAAAGATTTGAACTACTCTCATTTTGGAGATTAATATAAGCCACTTTGATTTATCACCAAAATGTGCTTCACATCAGGTGTTGAACCAACAGGCAATCCATTGGGCAAGGGAAAAGAAAATGAATACCATTAGATCATTTTTTGTCCTTTTTAACTGTCATTTTATCCATTTCCTACCATGTGAGTGTTGTTGTGACAATATTTGGTGCATTCAGTCATCCACTGGCTGTTGTGTATTTCATTTTTTCTGAAAACTGCTGCCGCTGGGGAAGAAAGCAAAGCAAAACAATTGCCACAGGTCAGACTGTGAGGAATCCAATTTTATCAAGAGAAGTCTGGAATTCACAAGCTCTAATCTGATGTTTTAAAGTCCCTAAGGTCAACAGTGAAGCAATCCAATAAAAGGGGCTTAAAAATGTAGATCTTTATAGAATTTGTCTCATTGGCCTAACCTATTAAAAATCGAACGTGTTAATTGATTTGGTGAGTGGGGTTTTTTACACTTTTAAGAGATTTGAATTTATCTGGACTACTAAATAGCAATAGCAAAAACTGATAGTAACTAACAGCAAGTTGTGTGGGAGTGTTGGTCTGCTGGGGGCAGGAAGGCTCTGCAGGGGACCTGGACAGGCTGGAGGAGGAGGAGGAGGAGGATGAAGTTTGACAAGGGCAAGTGCTGGGTCCTGTCCTGGGTCACAACAGCCCCTGCAGTGCTCCAGGCTGGGGCAGAGGGGCTGGAAAGGACCTGGGGGTGCTGGCTGGCAGTGGCTGAACGTGAGCCAGGTGTGCCCAGGTGGCCAAGGGGCCAATGGCACCTGGCCTGTTGCAGCCCTGGTGTGGCAGCAGGAGCAGGGCAGTGACCCCCCTGTGCTGGGCAGTGCTGAGGCCACACTTCAAATCTGTGTCCAGCTCTGGGCCCCTCGTGCCAAGAAGGACATTGTGGGGCTGGAGCGTGTCCAGAGAGGGGAACAGAGCTGGGGAAGGGTCTGGAGCACAAGGCTGGTGAGGAGGAGCTGGGGGTGTTCAGTCTGGAGAAAAGGAGGCTCAAGGGGGATCAGCACTCTCTACAGCCCTGGAAACTCCACATGCACAAACAGGGCATTGGCTTTTTGTTATTGCAGCTTCCCAATTTCAAAGGTAGAAGCTGCAAATAGAGGAAGATAAATCCATTTTTTTCACAGAATGTAACAATGCCTGAGAGGAGGTTGTAGACAGGCGGGGGTCAGGCTCTTCTCCCAGGCCACAAGCAATAAGACAAGGGGAAATGACCTCAAGTTGTCATATAAGATTGGATGTTAGAAAAAATGTCTACATCCACAAGTTTGTCACACTCTGTCACACGCAGCCCAGGGCAGTCACCCTGCCTGGAGGGATTTAAAAGTTGTACAGATGGGGCACTTGGGGACATGGTTTAAGGATGGACTTGGCAGTGTTAGGTCAGTGCTGGGACTTGATCTTTCATGTCTTTTCCAACGTAAATGATTCTATGACTCTAAATCTAAAGAAAATAATGAAAATTTAGTATTTCACTGGGGGGAGAAAGGAAGAAATGTGAGCATAATAATAACCAATAACTTAAGAATATCAATTTCACTGTCATAAGGTTGACTTAGGGTTAGCCATGATTAATATATAGTATTTGCTAGTCTGTCTTTTGTGTTATCATAAATTAGAAGCATTTCTTCCACTGAGACATGGAAGGTTGTAGATAATGAAACAGCACAGTAACCTCTCACAAAAAAAGCTTTGGTGTTAAATGATTAAGATAGTTTTAATATAATGTCATACATTAATGAAAATATCTAAGTTCTGACATACACAGAAAACCTTTCCAAGAAAATACTTATTTATGCCATCTTCATATTGATACTGTGTGATTCATTCAGCTTAGGTCTATATATTACTAGCTTGAGGTGCTAATCTGCATCAAAAATAACATCAAGACAGACTATTTAAGTCCATAAACTTCTTCAAAATACTCCAACCATACAACCAAGGCAGATGCTGCTTGACGTTTTTTCATATGATAGATCATTTATTGGTCTTTAATTAAACGATAATAAAAAGATTGGGGTTTAAAATAATAATTTTAATAGATAGTGGAATGCAATTAATACTAAAAATAATACTTTTTTCTTCCATTGCAGTATCTCTCAAAAACCTGTTTGTTTAAGAAACACTAATAATAATACAGAATCCCTGCAGAATTCTGAGAGTAGATAAAAATAATACTTGGGTCTTAACTGAGCCAGCAGTTGGAAGCTGATGCAGTATCAGCTGATGAGCATGACTCTGCAGAGGCATCGCTTAAGACTGAACCCAGGCTTAAAAAACTTGTAAAATAATGCTGGTGCTTCCTGGGCTCAGCTGTAGCAGGGAGGCAGAGCTGCACTGCACTAACACAGAGTACTCCTGTCTGTTATTGTGGTTGTCATGAATGGCTCTCCTGACCTTGTGAAGGTGCTCTTGGATGGGACATATGCACCAGCTTATGGGTAGGAATCAGCTCCTGGACCGATGGTTGCTGTTGAACCAGAGTAATATAGTAATGTATCTTAAATAGAGATGAAGTGGAAAGTAAATCTGTTTTTTGAATCAAATCACTTTGTTTAAAAAAGCAAAAACCAAACCCTTATTTTTCTCCAAAACTAGGGCTTGTGAATCTGAAGGTGCTAAAGTAATTTCATTCACGTCACATTCACAGATGTCATTTTCTTCAATCTTTACAAAATTATAGCATGAGACTAATACTTCTGGAAGGAGTGCAGTGTAGAATGTTGGTCCCCTTTTGTTGTGAGCTGTTAATTATAGGTTGGAAGTATTGAATGCCTCTGTACTAAAAGTAAAATAGAGCCAGTATTCAAAAAGTCCATGTAGCAAAATCATATAGAGGAAGAAAATCTTGGCTTGTCTCTGACATAAACTGTATTCTCCTCTCTGAAATATCAGCTGTACTGTCGTAAGTATGGATGTAAGAAATAATGTTGGGGCAGTGGCCAGTCTGGAACATGAATCACTATACTCTGCATTTATCAGATTTAGAAAAAGCAAAAAATGTCCACTGAAACTTTGAGAATGAATGCAGAGAATTGTCAGTCTCTCTTTAAAAACTCAGTATGTTATCCAGCATATTGCTCTTCTTCCCTAAATACTTGGGCACAGCATTACCTTTCCATGTTTATGTAGAGTATTGAAATGAGATGGAAATTTATATGCTCACTCCCTAAGAATTATTTCCTAAGCATTAACCTGGTCAGAAATTACTAAACCCAACCAACAAAAACTTTTCTAACATTATTATTTGATACAATTGTTGCATAAAAGGCTATGCTCCATTAAAATAAATGTCTTTTTCAGTCATCATAACTGTAGTGTGGTTCCCAAACTAATGAGGAATAAAGCAATTCTCTCACTCTACCTGCAGCCCTGGAAACACCATATGCACAAACAGGGCACTGGCTTTTTGTTATTGCAGCTTCCCAATTTCAAAGGGTAGAAGCTGCAAGTAGAGGAAGATAAAGAAAATAAATTAATTTTTTTCACAGGATGTAACAATGCCTGACTACAAGTCAAGGGCTCACCAATAAAACATTTCAGTCTAACTTTTTGAACTATTTCTGATATTTTAAACTGATTCAGGGTGCTCAAGTGGTTTTTTTGGTCCTTTTTTTGTTTGGTTTGGTTCTTTCTGAGTGTTTTGTTGGGTTTTTGGTTTTTTGTTTGGTTTTTTTTTATTATTTTGTTGGGGTTTTTTTTGTTTGTTTCTTTCTTTCTTTCTTGATTTATTAATTTTGTTTCCCTATATCCTGCAATTAGGTTTTGCTAGGGCATGTGGATGCTATACTCCTCCCAAATAGGGACTTAAAGGGACGTGTGTGACTCCTTATCCTAATCATAGACTGCATAATTTCCTGCTTGAAAAGATAAAAATAGCTCAAGAATTTCTCTGCTGCCAACTTCCATTTTATCTTCCTGTTATGTAGCCTGATTCACAGGTAAAGCAGGAGTAAATGCTTTCTCTGCCATAGTAATTTTAGGCTTTGAGAAGTAATGCTTATTCATGGTTTCAACTTCTAGTATTTTACCACAAAGTGCTTTAAACAATAATGTGGTTCATGACAGCAATGTGGAGAGCTCTGCCCTTTCCATTCTCACATTTTAAGCTGTTCCTTCTGGCTTTGGCTTTCCAGACTTTATTTCAGTGAGATGTAAAAGATAACATCCCAGCATCAATACTGAAACTCTGTGCCTGGATGCTGGTATAATTGACTTAAAGTTGTTAAAATTCACAGGATCATCAACCTGTACCTCAATTAATCAATTTTTTAGAAACACAGAATTGACAGTTTAATGAGAAAAGCTTTCCCAGGATCATAGTCCCCTCCTCCTCATTACGAGAGTCAGTCTCATATTAAAGAAGCGGTAAATCCGATTTGATTTCCCTTTCATGAAAGACTGAGCTGTCCCAGGGGTAACCTTTCTTTTTGCTGGATGAGGAGGACAAGTGCTAAAGTAATGAGATAATCAATAAGAGTTGTTTCTGTATTGTCCATCTCACATACAACTGGGGATGTTATGTGTTTCCCTCAGTTTTTGCTCCTTTGCCAGTCCAGCCCATTACTGACAGACACAAGGAGTTATTCAAGGTCAGGCCATTCCTTGGTTTCAAACTTTTCTTTGGCTCTTCTCCCGTTGTCATTTAAATTAGCCTGAGCTCATCAACACTTTAAAACAGCTTTTAAAAAATGCTACTGAGATTGTGGTTTAACGAACTGAGAAATGAATGTGTCGACCTTACCTTTTTAAAGGGGATCACAGGATGGTTTTGCTCATGGCTTCATTGGTCTCATTGTGGAATAACCCCTACAAGTAAATGTATTTTTCCACAGGTCCCCTACAAAGTTACAGGATGCCTCTCTATTAGCTGCAGTATTCTTCTTTTAGAGCTCAAGCATCTTTTGGCGTAAGTTAGCCAGCTGGTGTAATTTACTGGAGACTATACCATGTCATTGAAGTTTTAAGCTGTACAAAAGTCAGTGTGTTAGAATCCCACAGATTTATGTCATTTAAATATTTGTATTTGAATATTACCTCAATCTGAGATTTTCCCAATTCATCTCTCATTTCCTGAGAACACTATTGTACAGTGAGCTTTCTGGTGCGTGGTGGAAGGAGCATAAGAGAAGAACAACAAAAAAAAAAATTCTTCACCTTACTGAAAAAGAAACAGTACTGTTGGCTCTGACCTTTTGTTACTTGGACATTGTTACTTGTGTTCATTACCTGGGAGCCTTTTTACTTAATTCAGATTTGCAGAATTTGGTGGGAGGGAACATTGTGGTACCAGAAGGGAGCATCTGGTGAATTATCAACACTGTAACTGAAGAAAATTATGGATTTTACATAAAGCAGTATAGTTTAGTCACTCCATTATTTTCTCTTTTTTTAACTTGAAATAAATTTCTTGGTGGCCTACATGTGCTCTGTGCATGCAGGCTTACACGGCGACTTACCCAGACTGGGAGGAATTGAGCATGCTGTATTTGGTGTTTAGAAAAGTATGGAAATACACTATTTAATTCCATTCATTCCAATTAAAGTACAGTAGGGTGTGTGAATTGTTTGACTGCGGTATGAAAACTTTTCTTTTGCTTCCTTTCCCTATTCATGATGTGATTTGCATAATAATTCTTTAAATTCTGGTCTCTGAATATTGTCTCATTAACATAATTACCTAATTTCTTGTTTTGTGAATTACAATAGATAAGTAACAATAGTCTTAGCTTATTATCACACTTTCTGCTGTGCTTTGTGATCACAGTAAACAGATGAGAAATGAGATTTTTTTTTTTTAAAGGAGGGACTATTCAAATATCAGGATGATTATGTGACCCATTTATGCACATGCAAAACCCCCAGGAGATTTCAGCTACTGACTGCAGCATCCTTTCAGGCACTACCTGAAGTCTAACTCTTCATTACGGCTTTGTCTTCATCAGGAACTTATTTTACCATATTTGAGCACCACAAGGAGCATTAAATGCCATTTTTTCCTTTAATTTCAGAAAATTAAAAACAAATTATTAAAGTATTTTAGACCCTGCGGAGATAAGCCTCAGGCACCTATACTGTTTTATGGAGGAAGTGTTGTTATAGAAAAAATAAAATGCATTTAATTGCAGTTACAAGCTCATTTTCTGTAAATATTTAATGTGTAAATTATTTGTACTGGCGTCAGTGATCTCCCAGAATCCACTAAAACTGCTTTTGCATATAACATGTTCTGTGTATTTGCAGGACATTCCTGCAAAGGGAACTCATCTCCAGACAGATCTTTAGACCAAATTTTCTATTTTTAACATAATATTTGGCATATAAGCACCAATGCTGGAATACACAATAATATTTAACTGGGGAACCAAGACAATTACAGTTTTCAATTATATATGAATATATTTGGTCTTAAAAAATCTTTATCAAAGTGCTTTAGAGTTTTTTATATTGGAGCTACTGTTATGCAAGTCTCTGCAAGGAGATCCTGAGGTGCTTTTGAGAGATCTAAAACCTTGCTTTTACCCAGAAAGTATTAGCTCTAATTAGGCACATTCCCTAAGTATGGAATAAAAATGATATTTTTAAGAGTAAAAAGCCTTATAATATACAGGCTATACTGTTCTTTTCCAGTCTAACCCATGGAGAAAGTGTGAGAACGCTCCAAATCCATTTAACATAACTCCAAAAACAGAGAGATGCTAAAATCCCTGTTCACCAAATCTGTTTACAGGAATATTACCACTGGGGGTGATGGCTCCTGGATGTGAGTTTGGTTGGCTGCATAAAGGAATGCTGATGGCCGAGGACAGCACGTGGTGGCTTCCTGTCCCCATGAGCTTATCAGTGTCCATTTATGTGACCATTTTTATCTGGATCATGTACGTCCTATTTTTAACTAATTTGCTGTCTCATGCATGATTCTTTATTTGTAAAAGAAATTACTTTGAGGAAGGAAAGATTTTCAGCAGTTTTGTTTAACTGTGTTAAAAGAAATCATCGTGTAGCAATGCTCTAGGAAGACCTTGTGAAATTTCCAGTGTCAGTTAAAAGTAAATATGAAAGAAAACTCTTCAGGAAGCAAAGGGGCCTGTGAGGCTTTTACTTGGCCAAATTGTTTGCTCTGCAGCTATTTGATATGTGCATAAAACAAGAGGGAAAAATTCATGAATATTTTGCTTTCTCTGTCTGTACCAAATCAGAAGCTTATCTGAGGTGATGAAAGGCCTCTCAGCCTTCATCAGGTGTGGTGAACAAGGGAAAGCCACAGGAGGGAAAATCATGTAATTAATGAAAGCTGCTAGGGGTTGTTTTGTTCTGAGGGGGGAACATCTGTATATAATAATATAACAATAAAAGATGTAATATAATTATAGAACCTGGAACCTGAACACCCATGTTTTGAGATTGTTGCGAAAACTGAGGTAGATGCTTAATTTAGTTGTTGGATCTGTTTGCCTTAGTCTTAGTATTTTCAGTGAGAAGGGTAGAACTTCATCATGGAGACACAAGTTCTTTCCACTGAATTTCTTAAGAGATAAATATTGAAATTTGGATTTTCAATCAAGAATTTTTGACCTAAATAATACATTTGTTATGTACTTGGGGGGTTACATTGTTATTGTGCCTATTTTCCTAAGACCAGAGAGATGTTTCAAGAACAATAAAGCACTTTCCTCATAGAGGAGTGGAAAGAGAGATTATTACTTAATCACTGTGTGCTGACACGGAAGCTGTCCAAAATTATACTGAAAATTCTGGTCCCTTCCTCAGATTGTGGGCTCCTGTGACATTGTTACAGTCCAAAGGATGTCCATCCATTGTGTCCCTTTGAATTTTTAAAACAAAAACACAATTAATATTTTATTGCATTTTGAGTCCTGCTAAACATAAAATGATCCTCTTCCTTGTTGTTTTGTTTGCACTGCATGTTTTTAAAGTGAGCATCAGTGAAGGCTTGGAAACAGGGCCCTTTCTTTTCTGACTTCTGTAGGAAGCCTTTAATGCAATGCTATCCTTAAACACACTTTTTTATTGTCTGGATCAGGGAAACATCCTCACAAAAGAAGCAAAACTTTTGAGATAAGCTGTTCATTTGAAATGTGCCTGACAGGAATAAACATGACATCTCTAGAGTGTTATCTCATTGAAATAAATATAAAAAACAGTGGCAGTAGTTTAATAAGTGGGTTGCCTCCATTTGTCAGGTCATTGTACTCAAATAGACGCATATTTAAAATGTGCTTAAAATGCTGGATGCCTAATTTGCACTGGAACTTCTGTTATTCACAGTGCTGAACAAAAGGAGTTGCAGAGTGGTGGTGTTGGATAAAATCTTTATGGGCACTTGTGTTTGGAACCTGCTTTGCAGCTCATAGTGTGGGAGGCATTTGCTGCAACAGCCTGAATTGGGGCAGGGTTTTCTTGAGGGAAAGAGCACAAATACAAAGTATTTGTCTTACTCATTATAAATAAAAGTATCACACATTAATGTAAGTGATTTTAAGATGAAATTCCAATGCATTCTCTCCCCGTGTTTGGCTTTTAATTCTAATTAAGCCCTTTTTAACAGGAAGACTCAAAGTTAGTGCAGAAATCTGGTTTAAAATGTGTAATACATGCAAGGGTCACAAATTGTGTTCTCAGATTGTGACCAGATTATTCATCTGTCCTGGACATACAGTACCTGAGAAATTGATTTTGGATTACAGTAGAGAGGATACTACCTGAATTGTATTGTTTAAAACAAGGATGTGAAAGTTTCAGTGATCCTCTGAAAATAAGTGATTTTTTTTTTAATTGAAAATTGATTTAACTTCCACAGAACTATACAAAATCAAAGCTTTGATTTGAGGACCAGAGGGACAAAAATCTGAGCAAAGCTTAACTAACCCACATACTTCTTCTTCAAAGCTTGTAATCAAGCAAATCTTGTTTACTTCAGCAATGTGCTACATGATTCTTTCCCTCTGAAAAAAACTCAAAGGATTGTATGGTAGTGTGGATGGTCTCCTGATACATGAAGTTGTATTGAAGTCTTTATCCTTTTTTTTGCAGGAATAATCTAGTGATCTAGGATACTTAATTAAGCATTTGTCTATAAGCTATATAATTTCACAAACCTCCATTAACTAACAGGAATTTAAAATCTGAGATCAACAGTATAAAATTCATCCAGTTCTTTGAGGTCCAATTAAATGCTTGTTAATGTTCAGCATCTATCTAGAATTTAAGTCAATTCCTCAAAGTTTGTTTACACTTGTCATTGCTGTAAGTAGAGGTTATCCACTGTGTCATTTCGGAGGCCATTAATTCATAAATTAAATAGAAAATAAAAAAAATCCTTCATGACTTTTTTACATTTAAGATTAAAATTAAATGGATGTTATATTGATTTGTCTTACAAACAAGTGTTAATCAATTTAAAGGGTTAAGTGACAGTCTTCTAAAACCCTGTTTAAGGTCAATAGAAACTGCCTGTTTGTGGAAACAGCAACTTCTGTCGTTGCTGCTACAGCTCTAAGCTAGAGCTGGTTCCAGCTGCCATTCTGAGAGATGTTAACTTGTTTGGACTAATGGAAATAAACACTCATAAAAGCACACTGTTTCTCAGAGCAGATATATTTACTAAGACCTTAACAGATTTTATGGTTATGGGGATGTTGTTTTCAAAAAAATTAATAAAAAATGTACTGAGCCTTTAGTGGAGAGTGGAATCATCTTAAATCAGCTCCAACTGATAACAAAGCAGCATGTATAATCTTCAGTTATGCTTTGGAAATATTGTAATAGAATTGTAAACACAGGAAAACAAGAAGAAAATGTACCAGTATTTTATATTAAATTAAACAGGTGTGAAATGGAGCTCCATAGTTCTTCTTCATTTGTTATCTCTTCATAAAGTAATAATTCATTGTAGTTGTCCAGGTAAATTCAGCTTCAGATTCTAAAAGCTTATTTGCATTTTTCAGCATTCATTAGCATGTTTTATGAAGTTGCTTTTCAGTCCTCCTCTTTTGTAAGGATGCATGGAGCTAAAGATGTGTCAGCACAAATATATTTGTAGATGGGTGAGTTTTCATGATTTCCATTTTGACATACCTTTTTCTTCTGATTTTCTCAATCTCAGCTGTAAACATTTCTGTTTCAAACAGTGCTAAACAAATACATCTTTTCTTATATTAAATACTTTAAACTAGGGGTTGACCTAAATTCAAGTCAGATTTTTTAACATTCTTTGAAGTAGAGAAATCAAATGTTGATACTCTTTTAAAACATCTCTGAAAGAGTTTTTCAGTATGTTCATTTCTTTGTTTATTTTGGAAGCAGCATGAAACCAGTCTTGTTTATGTTGAAATAATGAATCTTTTTTGGTGTTTTGATTCTGCACTTGCAAGGAGCATAGAATAGATGGCAACAAGTAAATAAATACTCAACTTGTGGGACTGTCAGAGGGTTTCACAGGAGTTTGAATACATAAGCTCAGCTGAAGTGACTAAAGTAGCATTAAATACTGTTAAATATTTATTTAAATTTCCCTCTTGTAAAATTGTAGCACATGTTCTCACTTTGTTCAGTAATATTAAATAAAGCTGAGTTTCTAGTTACTGTCAAGTCTGGAGAAGGTGATGGAAAGGAGCAGTTGGGACTGATGAAAGAGGTTGGTGTAAAGGTTGTAGTGAAGTATTTTTTGTGACTGAGGAAGGTGAAATGAAACCTCTACATCTATTGGAGTTGGAGGGCAAACAAGGCCTGCCTTTTTTGTTTTTAAATATTTTGGTTTATTAACAAGTGGGAGTTTGTTTGGGGTTTTTTTGTGGCTGGAAATAAGAGGCAGACAGAGAAAATGGTAATTGTTTTATTTGTTTTGAGCACCTATTTAACACAGGGCTTGGAGCAATGAAGAAAATACACAAAAGCTAACTTATTATTAATTTTTGAATGAGATTAACAAATAAGTATGTTTAGTGTTGATAAATAAGAATTATGAAAGATGGTGGAGAGGTCTTTTTATATAAATCAACAAAGCAGTATGATGTAAGCATTTTAGATTTAAAAAATCATCTTAATTCAGCAACAAAGTGTGTCCTTGCTTGGATTAAAATAAGTGTTTTAATAACAGAATAGCTTTTCTGCATAACAGGAAGGTTAAGCTAGGCAAATCATGTCAGTTCAGGCATTGGCAATATCATCTCAATAAGGATTTTACATCATGAGTTTGAAGTCTCTTTTGGCAAGTTATTGGAAAAGGAATTAAATTTCAGTTTCAGTGCTACAGTAACAGGACTTGAGCTCATGTAATTTTTCTCCTTCAGTTTTGCTATGAAAGTGAATTCCAATTGATTTGTCTGTCTTATGAGAAATTGTGTGCAACAATATATTCATGCTGTCAGATTTGGACTTACTTGAGGTGGACACATCAGACCCCCCATGTTAAGCAGTGCCTGTGAACTAAACTGCTTTAAGGATGGAGATTTTACTAATTAAAAGTCATTATAACCTATAAATAACAAGTGAAAATGTTTACAGGCCATCTCTCATTCTCATACCAACAGAGGGCATTCTGACACTTGGAAGTCAAATAGGAATCAAACATTTGTACATAGATATCTCATAAACAAACTTCACAAAAATCTAAATGGAATGATAGCACCTGACATTTTACTGCAAATAGGGGTCCCAAGAACTTGTGTCATGCCAATATCCACTTGAGTACACTTTCATCTCACAGTCCTTCCAAGCCTTGCACCACAGAACTTGGATATATTGGCACTTTACCTTCCAAAGCCCCTGTACTCCAGGAGCATTCCCAAATTAGGAAATCATTGTCTTTATAGCTTCTTTTAAATGGAACTTGGTGCAATGCAGAAATGGCCTCATATAAAAATTATATCTTCCCTTGACCTCTTAGCACAGGAATGCTTGCAGTATTTTAGCTGTGTGCCAAAGTTAGTGCCCCATTACAAAAGGGAGGTCGTGTTGCCACTGATGCCTTGCCTCTGGGTCCTGAGGGACATGGTTAGAAGCCAAAACACGTTGACCTGCTTGGTCATGGCTTGCTAGTAAGATGTGTGACTATGGAACTGATTTTTGGTACATAAACTTTTCTGGTTTTGCTGAGAGTGCAAGTCTCTGTTTCTTCCTAGTTATTATCTCACACCTGGGAGCAGCTGTACCACAACCAACTACAAGTGTGAGGTTTTCCCTCTGTATTTATTTATGAAGCGGGTAGTTGTTTTAATATCTTTGGCTTGTAATTATAACAGTGGGTTTTCTTCCTGCCATTTAAGCTTGGAGGGATTTATACATTATGTTTACTTAGCAGCAGACACCAGGAAAATTTTCTTTGAAGATTTAGCCTTTTATGGGGCTTTGTACTTACTAGCAAATAAATCTACCTATTCTGTGTCACAGACAGGAGTCTCATGTTCAAACAGTCTCTTTCAGTTGCAAACAGCAATGGAGAGATTGCAATTTTTTCCTAGACTCCTCTACTATCCACTTCTTGCTTTTTTTATTTGGCAAGTTTTTTTTACCTATTGTCCTCAAAAGGCATTTTTTGGTGACTGGAGCAAAGTGAACATTTGTGGAAGAGTCTGCATTCACATAATAAAGTAGGAATAACCGTAGTAAAGAAAATCTTCATTTACTATGGTAATGGTATAAGCAGAATTATGTAACGTTTTTGCAACAGGATGAAAGCATTCTTTGCATCCCTCTGTAGCCAAAAAACAGTAATGTTGCCTGCTCATGTCGAAGGAAGTCATGATTGCAGGAATTCTTGGCATTTGACAGTACTGGGCTGCTGGATAGACTCCTCTTAGAGGTCTTTTTCAACTTAAACGGTTCTGTATTTATGTAATTCTGTGATTTGGTTTAGCTGGAATATAGAACTCCAAAATTTTAGCTTGTGTAGAAAAAGATTCTTAATTGTTGGAAGACATTTCATCAGAAAATCAAACAGGCTGTAGTTGTGTTGATTATTTTTCTTTCCCCGTTCCAAGGTCAGTTTTCATCTTAGTACAGAGATAATAGAAATGTTTTCTTTTCAAAAAGTGTATGTACTTTCATGAATTTCCTAAATGTCTCCTGAAGGAACTACTTTTCTCGAACCTTTGAATGTTCAGATATCTGGCTTATTTCCAAGACTGCAACAAAGCAATCGCTTTTGTTTAGACCCATTTCAGTTTAAGTATAAACAGAGAGTAAAATAAATGGAGGTATTGGGGGCTGTGTAAGAAAATGAAATATAGATGATGATGTAGTTCTTTAGACATCTTTGTTCTGTGTAAGTATGAGCAATACAGATTTGTGGTGATGCTTTTAATAAGCAAAAGTTATTTTGTCTGTCTGGTACCTCCTCTCACCTCATTTAATGATGTAGCTAGGACTGAGAGCTAATACCCAAGGAGAACAATTTTTCCTCCAAAGCAGTAAGGTGGGGTTGGGTTTTCCCTTTGCCAGAGAGATCTATACCTGCCAGGTCAAGGACCACATGCTTACTCTGAAGAGCCTCTGTTTTACAAAAGTAATTTTCTGCTAGATCTGTGAGAAGGATAAAAGGAACAGAGCAAACCCTGCTGCAGGTGCAGCCTAGGGAAAGGTATTACATCTCTAAGGCACCTAAAACTTCTACAGGACTGTGAAAAGGAGGTCTGGGAAGGAGGGAAGAGGAGCACCCAGTATGGAGCACCCAGAGGTGCTTTAGGAGGGGGACACCTGCCCCACAGCAGAAAGACTCAAGTTTTGGGAGGAATCTCTTACTTCCCACAAGTAATTTAAAACAAATTTGCTGAAATACAGCAATTTAAACAAATGCATTTATCAAAACTCTAACGAGGTGAGAGACCTTTGACGGGAAGGTTTGGGCCTTGTCTTTGCTGAATTTTTCTGCTAAGACAGTGCTCCCTGTGCTTTGGAGCTGTTCATCACAGTGACATTAGCGTTGGCATGGCCCGTGGTGTGTCATTAGACTCAAAACACCCAGAATCTCAAAGAAGTCTGTTTGCTGCAGACATACATACTGGCCTTCCCCAGATTGAAGTTTGGTGATCTCATAAAACAATTACCAAACAAATTGAATTTAATCTAAAAAATGCTTAATGGAAATTAAACTGTTTTAGTTATAGCTGCCATGAGATCACAGCAGTTTTCACATAGTCACTAGAATTTTTTCCTACACTACTAAATCAAACTTGTTTTACTATTGTTTATTTCCCACTTTTTACCCTTTGATGTTATAATGTTAAATTAATAGCTATTATCTTTCTGAAGATTTAATTTACACTAATTTAATTAACTTCGGTGCATCTTGTTAGATATTAATTGCAACATCAATTCTAGCAATCAATAGTGCCTGGAAAATAGACCAACAATTATTTCCATAATTTGTGACAATGTAGAAAGCGTTTTTTATAATTTTTATATTGCTCTATTTGATGGCAGAGTTCTACCTAGCATGCTCAGGCCCTCAAATAGTGGTCATTATTCAAATGTGATTCTTCTTCCCATACTATTGTTAACTATTAAGCATGGATGAATCATGTTTTCAGCTAATACAATATAGTTGTAACTCAGTGTACTCTGAGTTACAAATTTAAATTGAATTTGTGCTACAATTAAATTTGGACTTCAGTGATAAATATCTACATTTTCAGCAGGTATTTGTGGAAGAATTGAATAAAATTACTTCTTTTTGTGTCAAAGAATCTCATTAAACTAAGCTGGGATTTTTGTTTATTTTACCCTTTACGTCCATTTTATTCAGTGGATTAGGCAGTCATCCTTGTAATTGAATTATGAACTTTATCCCATCTCCAAATGAAGTCTGTGTTGCTGGTAGCCACAGCAACCTAAGGGCCACTAGACATAATGACTCACTTGAAATGGTTTGGATGTGGATTGCAATTCAGATAAGCAGCCAATATTTCATATTTGGAGCTTATCTTGGACGCTCTGGGTCTGGAAAACTAAGCTGTTGTCAGAATTCTTTAAGGATTTCCTGTGCCTCTGAAAACTCATCTTCAGATTAAAAAAAAAAAAAAAAAACCACAACAGAAAGAGAAAAATTAATGGAGTAAATTATCAAAATTTTTTAATGTATCTTAGGGGGTTTGATGACACAAAACAGCATAAATTAATTCCAAGTCATTAATTCATAAGGGTTAAAATTCAGGTTGAGATGTTATATTCTTAAAATTTTAGAAAATAATTTTCTTTGTGCAAAATGGAACTATTTTTCCTTACTGTTTAAACATTCTACTACACTGCAGAAAAATATGGTTTTTTCCTTAATAATTGTGGGTTTATATTTCATAAGTGTATAGATAAAAGCATAGCCTGGAGGAAAATATAATAAGCAGGTATATATTTTATTAATATAGGTAGATATGCAAATAAGGATCACAGTTAACTCTAGTTGTGTCAGGTGTAATTACAGTATGTCAAAACAGAATCATTTTTAACCATGTTGTAGAGACCTTAGAATAATTATTTTAGATGCATTTATACTGTTTTCTAGATTTGTGTTATATTGTCCATACCTTTCAGCTAATACCCAAGTAGCTGGCCATCTGATTCTGTTAAATTTATACACATTTGTGGGGGGGTTGGGTAAATTGAAATATAACTGTGTTATTTATTAAGGATATGTGGTTAATAGGTGTTATGCATACAGATAATACATTAGGGAGTGCTAATCTCATGCAGCTGATTAATGCATTTGTTCCATGGAGGCCAGGATGGGATTACATACATTAGTTCACCTAAAAGTTCTACAGATAAAGAATAACTTTCCTGAGGCAGTTTGCATTATAGAATGTTGGGTTAGTCCGTAAAGTGGTTTATTAATATCCTGAAAATGTGCTGGTCAAATTTCTAGGTCAGGTGTTATAATCTCTGTACATTTCCCTAGGGGCCATTTTAAACAGTTATCAAATCACCCTGAAAGGTGTTGGCAATAGACACAGTGCCCATCGTTGTAGTGATTGCAGCAGCAAAAGCTATATTTTTATTTAAGAATTAGTGGTTTTGTAACTCAGAGATTCTATATATGTATGTATTACCAGCTGATTGTTTCAGAATTACTTTTCCTTGTGGTCATTATGCCTGGATTATGAAAGGGCTGAAGTTCTCCCTGGCTTTTTTGCTCTGCAACATTAAACCACAAATTTCTGCTGTGATAACTTAAATTTGTGTAACATGCTATGTAATGATAGCAACTCATTGTTCAGGTTGACAAACCAATGTGTTGACAGTACAGAGCAACATAGCTTTTACTGCTGGGAAAAAAATAAATAAAAGTGTAGTTCCACTCTATGAATCTGGTTGGAAGGAATTATGTGCTCTGAGATTCTGCTCCCTAAAATGGGAGTAGAGGCCTTCAGCTCTGCACTCACAAAGGCAAGTTGACTCAAAGCAGCCTTTTTTTGAATTCCAAGTGGTACAGTGTTACAAATTAATATAATTGGATCTCTAGCAGGATGACTAATCTTACTCTTTTTAAAGTATATGCCACCTCATAAGAGTGTAAGAATAAAAACAGGATAAACCCCATAGCAATACAAATTTTTTGCTGTTTGATTTATGTCTCCTTGAAAATATGTGTATTTTCAAAATAAACCCTTTTTCTATCCTGAAAAAATGATATTCCACATCCCTCAGCAGCTAATTTTGAGCACTTAGAGGTTCCCTTGGGCTGCTGTCAGCTACAACTTATTGCATAGGTGCTTTTCACTAAACTCATTATAAAATGATTAGCCCCAAGGAAAACAGTGTGATGTTACAGCCTGCACTTCTTGTAGGCACTTTTGCACCTGAATTGTACATTGTCAAATTTTATCAAATGGTGAGCACAGAAAAATCATGGGATTAAACAGACAAGTTGTTAATAGGGATGCTGTCTAAGCTATATTTGTAAGGAGTATTTCTAAGAAATGTTTTGGGTTTTTTTTATTTGCTGGATTATATTGTGGTAAGAAAAGAAGCATGGCAAAACATGGACCAAGTTATTAATGCTATGTGTTTTTCATTACTTGTTAGACAGGGTCCTTTTTTAATAAAATAGCATGTTTGTTTTGTAAGCAGGGCTTCCACATCATGAATTTGTGACAGGAAGGTGGGTTTTGGAAGGTACCTTTGGACCAAGAGTGTTGGTCACATGAGAGTGGGTCTAGTTCAAGTTACCAATGACTTCCAAGGATACAGAAGTACAACAATGCTCTCAGTATGGCCCAAACTCTTTTAACATAATCACTTAAGTGCCACGGATGTTTCTTGGTTAAGAAGCAGCAATACTCCTGAAAATGTAATCTTTGGAGAGTCAGTGTTCCCTTCTAGACAGGCAGTGTTTTGTAGTGCAGATTTTGACATGGATTTTGCGAAGTTATCTGTACCCAAGAATTGTCCTTACATTATAAGTATTGAGAAGAGAGCAAAATCATCATATTGTCACATCTGTTTGGGAAAGCTTTCTGAAAGAAGTGGAAGCCAGGGAGGCTCTGGGGTAAAACCTTCCAAGTGCAGGAAAACCCTGCTGGCATTTAAAGTGTCTCCTACTAGATAAGGTCTGGAAGGGACCTTTGTCCAGATCAAGGGAGGAGTTCTTCATTTAAAAAGAGTCTTTGAGTTAAAAGCTCTTGGCAAGAGGGCGAATGGCGTGGCTGAGGAGCAGGGCCATAGCAATGGTGGCAAAGGTGGTGTCCACCAGGATTTGGGGTATGACTGAGGGGCTGCAGAGAGCATTTTGTGGTTGCATTTCTCTGCAGGGCAGCAACAACTGTGCAGGTTTCACTTCTGTTTCTCATTTTAGTCTACACAGAGGGTTTAAAACATGCAATATACTTCACTTTACTGTGTGTGAGGCAGGTTAAGGGCATAAGAATAGCATTTAAAGGTTTCCAGAGGACTTTTAGTCTTCTGGAATTTTGGTCTTCTGGAATAGTCTTCTGCCTATTTCCAAAACTTTAGTATTAGCCTTTTTCTTTTTTTTTCTGGAAAAAGCATATTTTTCCCTTCTGTATTTTCTCATGTGGTCAAAGATAATGTCTTCATGACACTAAATCAATGAAGGCATTTATTTACCTGAAGCAAAACAGTACATAGCAAAGGCTACCTCAACCTAGGGAGTTGTTTTTCTTCATATATCTCACTTTTTCACCATATTCATAACCATTTCAAAAGCTGCTTTTTAAAGATTCTAGAAATTCCAATGAACATTCTTATTTGGCTTATAACTTCAGTGTGCCCTAGCACTGTCAAGTGTTTTATCACAGAAAGGGCAGTAAAAATTTCCTCAAAGCCCTGGCACATGAACAGACCCTTAACAGTCCCTAATGAGAAATCCACTTCATGGACTAGAAGAGAAACAGAAATGTCAGTTCTGGCAGCTGAAAGGGTGCAGTTAGCCCAGGATTTCCTCTAAGACAACTGAGAGGGCAGATGTTTCAATAAAAATGTTAAAAGTAATGCATGCTGTCTGTGCCCCAAAGTCCCTAATTAATTAGTGGAGTTATTGGAGCTTGGTGGTACTTCTGAGTCCTACCACCTAGGCACCTTGGGGCAGCTCGAAACCCAGCACTGAACAAATGGTAGGCGACTGTTCTGGAGTGATTCCAGGTAAAGAAAGCATTACCCCAAAGAGCTCTCTGAGGAGCAGGAAATTTACAAATCAGAGAGACAGTAACTACAGCTCTTGCTTTATTAAATAGAGCTGATATGGACCCGTCCTGATAACAAGGACTGCTGTTTGCCACTGCGTCATTTGCCATCAGAAGCAGAGCCAGTTGTGAATCATGAGGGGAAGAGGGAAGCAAAAGGATCTTTTTTTTTTAAATTTCTTATTCATGGTTTCAGATAAATGGCCATTAACTGACTCAGTGCTGTGTGTTATTTATTTATTTGTTTGTAAGTGAAGAAGGGAAGCAGTGAAGGAGTAAGAGGTTTGTTTGTGGGATTTTTTCTCCCTCCCCAGAAGTGTCTGGGAATCCTTTTGATGTGAGATCAGCTTTCTTGTCTGGACAGGTAGCAATACACAAATGCATGCACATGTATAGCAAGGGTCATGTGCTGCCGCTGCTGTTCAGTACTTTACTTTTTCTCTAGGAAGCATCCTTAAAAATAGCTGGAAATATTGATTCTCCTAGTACAGGTTGCATCAAATGCCTAGTGATTTTCTGAATATAGGAAATGATGTATCCTAATATATATGTTCATACAGTGCAACCAGTGTCAAAATATGTCTGAAAACAGAAGGATTTTTTTTTTGCTGATTTGGACCATAATTATCTTGAAAACAAAAGAAATAGTTTCTCAGCTCTATAATAAGGTTCTTTTAGAGCAGCAGAAAGAAGACATAATAATAACATAAGAATAACACCAATATAATAATAATACTAAAATATTAGAAAATAAAAGAGAAAAGAGAAGAACCAGTTATTCACTATATGTCACTAAAGCTTCTCCAGCCTGAGTGGCTGTGAGGCCTTTAGTCTACCCACATGCCAAGAACTGGGGCTTTCCCCAATGAAGGTCAAATCATCTAATTTTAATAGGCAATGCATGCAGTGTGATCATATCTAAAGGTGTGACTGCCTTAATAAAATTTAACTGGGTTGGCAGTTTTCATCTCTGAAGCTCTGTGTCACCTTGTGAATAAGTCTCTAACATATCTACAAGAGCTTGCTTATTCAAGTAAATTTTAATTTACTGGTCTTTAAGACAGGAACAGTATCCTTGAACAGCATCTTAAGGAAGAAATACTAATATACTGCTTTTAAACTTCTCCCACTCTCTATGATTCAAAATCCAAACTTTAATTTTCCCACCCTTTTTCCCACCCCTTCAGTGAAATCATTCACCATGGAAGGCTGCTCACACCAAACTTATTAGCCACATTTTGCTATTTTCCTCCTGGTGAGATTAGACCCCACCAATTTCAGTGTCTGTGACCTGTTATTCACTGGAATATCAGTAGCAACTGCTATTGTCATGATGGGGTAAATGTTGTCAGCCTTTTAGACACTTCCACTTGTTTGTGATTCAAAGCCATAGGATACTTACAATTTTGCATGATCTGGTGTGAAAGCATAATTGTGCTGTGAAAACATAAATATGTCTAATCATGCACTTAAAGGAAGTTTCTGAGGAAGCTAATTTACTATCAAATATAAGTCTCTAGTTTTCTTGTATTGGTTTGGTTGTGCTGGGTTGTTTTTTTTTAGGAATAATTCACCTCAGTCCTATGAAATAATGTTAGCAAATTGAATAGGTGATTTGTTTATGGTAAATTGCATTTCATTCATAAATATAATTTCTTATGTTAAAAAAAGGGTCATTATATATATTTACTGAAAGAAGAGAAGCATTTGATGTAGAGTGCAAATTGAAGGCTGTAAGCTGGGAGTTTCATAATGTCCTGCTCTTCCATTGGGATATATAAGTACAACGTCTGTCTCAATGTGACACAATGTTGTCTATTTTCGTGTTAGGACACGAAAATAAGATTGGGGTGAATGAAATCTACAGGGTTCTTAAACATGCTTTATGTTTTCTAGAGAGTGAAGGTTTAAGGGTGAAGAACTAAGCAAAAATGCATGGAGGTGCTACAGTTATGTGCTTTTATATAGCTTCATTTCTTTACATGTGTTGGAGGAAAAGAGTGTGTGTGAATGGGAGGAGGACAGCAGGGACAGAGAGAAGCTCCTGTCCCTGCACTTGCCCCATCTCCTGCTTTGTTGACCCCCCCAAGGCTGGAGCAGACAGGGACAAGGCCATCCCTCCATGTGCTGGGGACAGGCTCATGTGGCACCAGCAGTGACTGCAGCACACAGAGGGTTTCCAGGTGGCTCTGTCCTCCCCTGGGTCTGCCTGATGTCAGTGCAACTTTCCCCAGTCACTTGTCCCACACAGGGAAGTTGTGTAATTCGGATGCTACTTAGGCAACAAAAAATTTCTTGAGTCCTGACCTAGATAAATCAAATAATATCCTAATTGGATATACGTAATTGGTGTTTGGAGGCATTTTTAGACAGTGTTTTCTGTTTCCACTGGGAATATTTTCATTTTTCTGTTTATAATTTACACCACAAATTTGTTTATTAACAATTCTTGGCATTTCTTTCATCTTCTTATGAATTTCTGCTTGAGAGCAAGGAAAGTAAATCTTTGTTCTCAGGAAAGAAAAGTTACTTTGAGTTTTACTTTGAAGCACCCAATGATATAACTGAAATGTCATGAATAATTTAAGCAAACACTGATGCAAATGTTACTAGAAATAATCAAGGAACTTTAGAGGTTGTAAATAAAACCAATTTAAAGATGAAAATTGATGCAACTTGCAATTCTAATTTTGTATACATGCAAAAGTAGGACAAAATAGTATCTTGGAACATATGGGAATGGAACAAACAGCACCGACACTATGTGGGTGATTCATTTGTGAGTAAAAGAACTTAAATATCTTACTCTGGCTTGCATATATAAAGCAAGAACACTGAATTTAAAAGCCTTTTGGCTTTCTTCGTGATATTTTGAAAAAGGTTCATCGTGGAATCACAAAATGGTTTGAGGTGGAAGAAATTTGAACACTGCCAGAGATGGGGCATCCATAGCTTCTGTGGGCAACCTGTTCCAGTGCCCCACCACCCTCACAGGGAAGAATTTCTTCCCAATATCCAACCTGAACCTACTCTCTTCCAGTTTGGATTTAGTAGCACATATCTTGCCAATAGCCTGAATGTAAATAGTTGTGCCATTTACATCTCTGTATGCTCCAACATTCTAACCTGCCCGACCTAAATGAGCTTGTGGTACTTGTTTTATAATATTGTCTTGTTTCTGGTAATTTAATCAAGGAAATTGCAGGGGAATCATGTTGGTGAGGGTGTCATTCACCAACCATGATGTCAGGTTTTCTGGTACCTGCAAATCTTGCTTTCTTGTTCTGGGGTTTTTTGGTGTGTTTGGTTTTTATTTCTCGTGGTATTTTGAATATTACACTGCATTTACTAAGCATGTTTTATGCTTTGAGACAAAGTCTGTATGTAGCAGACGATCACAAAACTGATATTTCACCTCAGTGTTTCCAGGGGCTCCCTCCAGCCCCCAAGTGAAGGTTGTGTGTAGGGCAGGCTGTGCTCACAGGGGTCACCGTGGCTCTCAGCACTGCCACAAGCACAAGCTGGGAATCCACAGACACAAATCCACTCATGATTTGCCTAAAGATTGTCTGAACTGTGATGCTGGACTCCACAGGGGATCCACAGTCCTCTGCATTGTGCTGAGTTTTAAGTAGATAAAAAATCCTTCCTTCTTGAATAGAATTTTTCAGACTGACTGAAGGCTATTTCTCTCAAATATTTTTTGTGGAGTATAAGTAAACTACAGTGAGACTAAGACAGCATTTCAATCAATTCAGCTCACTGCCAGTCACTGTATCAGTACCGGTAAAGCAAACAGATGGAGAGAAAAACAGTTTGCATGGATAGTCTTTTTAATAAATAGTAAAGAATAAGTTCATTAACTCCTTTTGGAGACTTTTAAAACATTATGGTGATGATAGTGCAAAGCTATCTGATTCAGATATGATTGTGTTCCTATAGTTTATTTCTCGAGAAGAAATCTCAGAGGAGATTATAAAAAATACTTGAAAGATTTAATTAAAATCTGTTCTCTCACATTTAATACTGCTTAATACTTTTAATTAATCTGAATATTCCTAATTGCTTCTGTAATTTTTGCCATGTGTAAATAGCTAATTAAAGTATTAACCACCATAAAATGTAGTCTAAAATTAAATATATAAATGCTCTGTTGCTGATTAAGAGGATTACATGAAAAAATAGTCAACTTTCAGGTATAAATGCTTTCTGACTGCAAATAAAGGCAGATTAGCTGTAGTAAAAGGGGAAGCAGATGAAGGAAGTTTATGCAGTTTCTTACTGAGTTTATAGTTTCCTACTGAGCCAGCCAATATAAGACTTCTGTAGCTCTAATGGTGTTTAGAGAAGTTTGGAGGTTGTTTGAAACTTCACCAGTTAGCTACAGCCCTTGAGGGACTGTCTGTCAATGGAGAGCGCTGGAATTCAATATATTCAGCCTCCTTTACTGGGTTTCAAGGACCAGATGGTAGGGGACATAGTTATGACCTACATCCTCTGAGAAAACTTCCTTTCTCATTTTCAGAGTCATGTGAAAGGTAGAGAGAGCTCTTCTTGCTCCTGGAGGTTGCACTACATAATAGCCTCATATTTGTTTGTGAGCCAAAAACGGATGGTGACAAACTCAGTGTAAAGGCTGAAGGAGAATAATTTGACCTCTTCCTCATGATCAGCTTGGGAACACCATCAACACAAATTCTCTGTAAAGATATTCTCTGGCATAACTGTCTGTTGTAATGAAATACAAGCCAATAACCTCTTAGCTTAGACCAACCTGAACCAGTAAATTCCTGTGAGTGTCTCTCCAGTGTGCTCCTTAGCCATTATGACTCTGGAATTAGCTCATGCTGAACTAATCCATCCCTGCCCCATGGCATGGAGTTGCCATAATCAGGAATGTAAGGAAATCTCTCAGGTGCTGGGAATTTTTAATGGGGCAAAAGTAAAAGCTGCTTCTACTATAAAGACCAATAGAAACAGTTTGCTGGAGGAAGCCAAACCAATCTTTTGATTCCAGTTTCCACTGGAATTTTATTATTCTGAGAGTACAAACTTCAAGAGTTTCAGAATTTTAGGTCATTGCTCCAGGTCCTTATGTTACTTATGACAACATTCCCCCCTTACAAACTTATTGACTAGAGATAATCAAATTACATGTTTCAGTATGAAAAGCTATTATTGTTGTTTGGTCCCCTGAAAGGTCTCTATAGATAAATTAGACAATTAGATCTTTTAGCAGTCATTACTCCCAGTGGCCCTTCTGGGTTCTATTTAAAAAATGTGATGGTGTAGACTCTTGAGTTGGCATAGCCTCAAACCAGTAATGAAAATCTGAAAAGCTCTTTTTAAAATAATCACCAAAACTGACAAACTTTTCTTACAATATATAGAAAAATCCTATCAGGTTTTGTCTTTGTTATTTCAGCAATGTCTCAGATATAGTACATTTTGCCTCCTCTATGTATGTTCCAAGGGTTTTTCTATATGCTTTTTCCTGTTAAAGTGATAGATAGAGGCTGGGTTTAGGTGCCTTTTATTCTTTTTTTTTTTCTGGAAAACTAAGCCAAGAACAGAAGAATCTAATTTCTTATTCTGGTAGTACTTTCGTGTTATCTGAGTGCTCACAACTAGGAAACATTATATTAGGTACAGTGCTCCTGGGGAATCTTCCCAGTTATGAGTATTCTCCATAGGTAGACCTGCCACTGTTAGTGAGGCATGAATTTTGGGAATCAGGTAATTTACATTTCTGTCCTCTGGTTTAGAATTATTAACCTCAGCCTCACATCTCAGTTTTAGAGAGATGAGACCCAAAGGATAATATTCTAATGTTTGTCCCAGCTGATTTTTCCTGTAGCCTGTACTCACTACCTCTAGCTCCCCTCCACAAAGTCAAGGGAGCAGTTGTCTCTCTGTCCTCTGTCCTGAGCAGTGGACTTCTAGTAGACTATATAAACAATTCTACAGCTTCTTCCGGTGTGGAAACAGCATTTCAACTGAGAATGGTGTCCAGGTTTTGCTGGGTTGGTTTGGTTTGGTTTGGTTTTTCCATATAATACAAATCAGGAGTACTGGTATCAGAAAGTGTTATTTGGTTCATTAAGTATTTTATTGTTGCTGAACTGTTAAACATATTTTATGGCTTTGTAGTTTAATTGATGTAGGCATAAGTTGCAAACAGAAAGTTAATATTATGATAATACTTTTACATAAATGAGATATTTTAATAGAAAATTACCAGTCTAACTTGACTAAAAATTGTTCTGTTCTTAACCATACTGAATATACCAACGGAAATCATCCCCTGAGATTCTGGAAAACTTGCATTAAAATGTTAAATTTCCTTTTTTTTCATTGACATTTTGACTTGATTAGCTGAAATTATAATATCCCCCTAAAGTATGGGTAATTGTATTCGTGTCATTTTTGCTTTGAGTAGTGGCATGTTGCAGATCATTTTTTTTATTCTGAAGCATGTTGGCATTTGTGGTGGTACTGTCAGAATCACGGGATGTTGATGTACATTTATGAACTTATTATTTCTGGCATTCTTTAGAGAACTGAACTACTTTCCATATCAAACAATTTCAATAACCTAGCATGAGATCTCTCCTCCCTTTCCTTTCAGAGGTGTGAGTACCCTGATGGCAAACACAGGCAGGTGTATCTCCTCTCTGTGACTCCCAAATTTTTGGTTACAGAATATGGACAGTGGTAAGGGAATGATGCAGCTGAATGTAAGGAAAAGAAAACCTCATGAAAAGGAGCTGAATGTTCTGCAGCAGAACTAGTTATGACCCAGCCTCTGCCACAAAGCTCTACAGCATACAAGGGAAAAAATGGTTTCCCAGATAGTCCATCTGTGTTTCATTTTGCTGCTTTCTAACTCAGTAACCAAGGTCTTAGAGAAATGCTGAGAGCTGTGCTTTGAAATCATAAAGTGCTGTAACAGAAAATATTATTATGGAAACAATGTGGTCCCATATTCTCAAATTCTGCATCTAAAATAAACAGACATTTTGTTGAATTAATGCTTAATGTGCCTCATCCATAAAATGGGAATAATATATTTACCTGGAGCTGTATGGAAATTATGTTATCTCTTAATTAGAGGCCATGTATGACCCTGTAAAGAACATGGGTCTCTGGAAACAAATTCAGTCTGTCTGTGATTACAATTGGAGCTGAGTTCTGCAGACTTTATATTTTAAAGGTTGCTCTTTAAATTCATTGTTTTCTGACACTTCACCCCTGTGCCCTCAAAGGTCTAAAGTTTATTCTTGCAATCATTAAGCACACTTGATGGAAATTATTTTTTTTCTTTTTTGTGCACAGTGTAGGAAATCAGCAGACAATACTGGTTACTTTTCATTCTCCATGTAGAGATGAACTTTAGAACTTGATTGTGTGTATGTGGATTTAATGATCAATTACATGTCTTCTAACTTTGGAAAATAAACTCTCTCCTAAATCAAGTGACAAATACATGCAAAATACATGGAAAGGAAAAAACCAGAAAGAAAAACTACTTTGCCACTTAACTTACCTTCCTGTCTCATGCAGCCCAGGTTGGAGGTGCTCCTTTTCCTCTACACAGTAAAGGTTTGCCAATAAAAAACGTTTGGCAAATCAGGCAGAAATGTTCTGCACATGTAGACAGATATTATGCAGGCTGTTTTAAAATCACTGCGAGAATCAGCAGTAGGGCTTTCTTAGTGATGCTAATGCACAAACATTGGCCAAAAAAACCCAGTGGTAAAACAGCAGAGAAATGTGTCAGAGGAATGATGGATTCCTAAAATGATAATGGTGTCCAACTTGTCTCATCTTCTTGTCCTATTTTCTTCTTTCTGTCTAAAGAATGGAGTGAGAGTTTTACATAAATGCTTGCAAATAACATGGGAAATTCAGGTCAAATAGGAAGACTAGTAATTTGTAAAACACAATGGGTGTTTGACAGCCATAGATATTTAGCTTATGTTGGTTGGTGTTGTATTGAACATCTCCTTAAACTCTTAAAAATACTTACTTCAGAGCTGGAGAATTGTTTTGAGGGTTTTCTGTTGAGGTGGTTTTAGTTTTGGGGTTTTGTGTTTGTGGGGTTTTTTGTGGGTTGGTTGTTGTTTGAGCTTTTATTTTTCTCTTTTTTTTTTAACATTTGAGAAATTCTCTATCTCTGTAGATACATAAAATACTGTTAGATATGGGAGACATTCTGTCACGGCAGAATGTATACCTATAATATAAACTACTGTAGTATTTAAGAGATTTTCTATCGCCACAGATTCTAAGTCTATAAGTGCATTGCTTATTTTTTAGTTCTTTGCATAGGTTAATCATATTTGTTGACAATTCTGTTAAAGGACAGTTCTTTGAAATTTAAATTTCACCTTTATTTGTTTGCTTATTTATGTAGGAAAAAGAAAAATCTAAATCTTGGTTCAAGATCAGAGAAACTGTCAGTTTCATGTTGGTGGTCAAGGGTGTGTCGGGTAAAGTGCATTTATTCTTGGTTAATGACACAATCACTGTGGCTATAAACAAGTTCTTAGTGAGGCCAAAACAAAGCTGCTTCCATAAAAACGAGTATATGACTTATATAAACATATTTGTACTTAAATTCTTTGGGTGATACACTGCTGTTTCAGGAAGGAGCAGCTCCTCTGGCTCTGAATGTGGGGTGGCATTGAGGATATTTGGCACATGCTCCACTGGAGTCCCAGACAATGGTTCTGGGACAGGGGGAACATCTGTCTGCCCAGAAAATTTCTGATAGTATTTTGGAAGCAGCTGAAGTTGTGGAAGATGTTCAGCTTAATTTTAATTACCATCCTCTGGAAATGAGGAAGTTATAAAGAGGAATGTGTGAAATGAACAACAGGAGAAAATAAAAGAAAGGCAAATGTCTATTGCTGCAGCCTGGCTACGCTTGCACCTGCAATGTCCCAATGATTTCAGCACTAAGAAATGAGTACAGACCTTCCCCTTCTGTATAATATCTGGGCTAATTTTGGAAATAACCTTTCTGGGTTCTTCAATGCATCCTTGGAACTGGTGTCCTAGACTCTGTATTTCAGCATTTCCTCGTGTCATTTGGCATATAACTTAGCTGAGATGAGGGTGATGCATCATTTGCTGGGCTGGAATTAGAGAGTAAGTTAATTAGATGTGAGAAGTTTCGCTTTTTTGTAACAGACTAAAAACAGCTGTAAAAGATTAAATTACAACATCATTGGGTGGGGGAAAGAAAGCCATGGTTTAAATCCAATTGTGCTCTCTGGTTAAGAATTATATTTAGAACTACAGTGCTGCAATAAATTCAGAAGTTTTACATCATGAGTACATTAAGAAGAATAGAACCATAGAATTGTTTAAGCTTGGAAAAGATCTTTAATATCAAGGCCAACTGTTAACCCTGCCAAGTCCAATGCTAAATGTCCTCAGGTGCCACACCTACACATCTTTTAAATCCCTCCAGGGATGGTGACTCCACCACTGCCCTGGGAAACCTGTTCCTGGGCTTGACAATCCCTTCAGCAAAGATATTTTTTTCTAATATCCAATATAAACCTCCTCTGACACAACTTGAGGCTGTTTCCTTTTCTTCTACCACTTGCTCTTTAGGAGAAGAGGCCAACCCCCAGCTGCTAAAACGCAGCTTCACTCCCCCATAAAGCTCTGTTTATTCTTTTCTTTTTTTTGAGCTATTATGAAATAAATTAATTTGCATCTTGCCATGAGATGTGTATGGAGGAATCTCTGAGCTCTTTTGGTCTGACCTGTGCTCTTTGTGTGTTTAGCAGTGTACAGGAATGTTTTACATAGTTCTGTAATTGACATCCCTGCAAACATAAAACCTCACCTGTATTCACATTTCATTGTAGGATTCAGACATGTTTCTTCTTTAAAAGAATTTATAACACCAACTTATTTCAGGCTACTTTTTAATCTTCTTCTCACATCTACAACTTCTCCTCTGTTGGGCAGTTTCTGCCTGATGGAACAAGAGGATTGGGTGAAAATCAGATATATAATGTTTGTATTTGTACAGGCTACAATGAGAGAATAGAAAAATTCCAACTGAAGGAATAGCATACTTGAACAAGTGGCGGCTTTTGTTTGATTGTTTGTTTTAAAAAAGATAAAGGCCCTTTAATCATGTATTTTGGTGATCCTGGAACATTTTGTTCCCCATTACCCTACTATTTTTTAAGTACTTGCCTTAATTAAGATGGAAAAGGTGATTGGCTTATTCTTTTGACAGTTACAGGTGACCCAGGAAAATTGGCCTTGTTTTCCTTCCAGGGAGATTTATCTATGGAGCTGCTGCTCGCTTGGCTTTGGCATCATGTAGCCTGGCAGGCTGCAAGCTGCACAGAGGCCACTGCACTGAATTCCTACTGTCCTGTATGGAAACTCTGCCTTGGGGGAATTGGCATCAAAAAACGAACCAGAGATACAGGACTCTCACAGAAACAGTCCTGACTTACCCAATATCTATGAAAAATGCTCCTTTTAGATACTCATGGTTTTGCCACATACATCACCTTTGTGCATCACAACTAAAAATCTAGATTGATATCCCCCTCCAAAGGGCTTTTTCAGCCTGGTGTAAAGCTTAAGATGGAAAGTTTGGAGTCTCTGTAATCAGCTCATTTGAAGTTCCATATCTGAAAATCCAGCAAGTGAACCACGCTTTAAACACTGATACATTTTGAATTTTAATAGACTTTATTACAAGCCTTCAAATTAAAAGCTGTCAGGAGAGATAAAAGGTTGGGGATTTGGATTCAAAGGGACTTTGATTAGACATAAAGGTCAGCAATGGTGGCAAAAAGTCGATGCATCTAAATTAAGCATAAACCTCTGGAAGAGAATATGCTAATCTTTCATGTAAAGTACTTGTCAGGCTGATCTTGGCTCATATCCACAACAGTTAAACTATTTTCTGTGATGAAATTTTAACAAATGGTAATCCATGTGTAATTTGCCTGTCAAGTGTGTGCCATTTGTTTTTACAAATGTTAGATTTTAACTGCTAAGGAATCATATTATACTACATAATGTGGTCCTGATTAAAGGTTTTGTTTTAGAATCTTTAGCTCAGTTTTTAACTGCAACTGTTTTTCCTTGGGAATGTAAAATGCAAATGGAAGAAAAGGAAAAAGAAAGAAAATCAAAACTCTAAATGCTTTGTGTAAAACTAGGTGTAAATTTATAAATTACACTTTAATTGAGCAGCTACTTCAGGAGCTTAAAGTTATAGTAACTGTTAATATTTCTGAATGTGAAATTAAGAATCTGCACTGTTAGTGAGCAAACTCATTAAGGACATAAAAGGATGACAGGATGAAAAAGGATTTACATTTATAGAATCTTCTGTAAAATTATAAGAAATGACAGGCTCCATTTTTTGATGCTGAAATCAAGGTTGCATGTCTAAACCACAGTGACACTGTGGCTGGATTTTGCATAGCTGAGAACTAATAGGAAATTAATAGAGTGTAATACAGGCCCATTGAGTTCAGTCTAACTTTGTAGCTTTGATGTGGAAGAACAGAAGGCATAATTTCAGCCTTTGTTTAGTGTGCTGGACAGATAGCTTCACTAACATCTAAGTATGGTCAGGATTAAAACTGTGATGGATGGCACCACAGCACATTCTTGACAGCTTTTCTGTTCAAATACAAATTTCTGTCACAGTCCCAGAACGTTTGAAGGAACATTCAGAGATGAAATATTGTAGCTGCAACAAGTCCAGTGTGAAGCTCTTATGCTTTGAAAGTAAAAATAATTACAAACTGTACATCTCCTAGGCACATATCTGTATTAATAATGAATAGTAATAAATACACTGGAGTATACTAATGAAATGTTATTGAACACAGAAGTTTTGGAAACTGTAAGGTTATCAATCTGTCAAGGAAATTGCCAGTGCATCTGTCTGGTTTTGGGGTTTTCTACCTGTTTTAGGCAAATAACTTTTTTTGAACGTTATTGTAGACCCTGATTTATTCTACCTTTCATCACATCTCTTTAGAATATTTTCCTAAAGAGTTTTTTTTTTAATGTTCATCATTTTCTGTATGAAAAAATATTTCCTTTCACTTAAGACAGTCACTATCGCCTCCAAAAAACTCTGGTTAAACTAATGCTTTTATTGAAGCACTCTGTACATGGCATATTGTCCTTATTATAGCAGCAAAGTAGGTCAGAACCTCACTGTTTGACAGATGTGACATACAAAGTCCCTACCTCCATATTAGTCATGAATAAAAGGAAAAAGAAGCTGATTAGTGCAGGAGAATGTCTGCATTTAAAGAGCTAATACCTATAGTGATTTTCTCCTTTGTGCTTAACCATTAATTGAAGGAGAGACTTAAACTTTATCCCATTGCAACCAATTCCCAGACAAGCACTGGGAGTCCAGCTGACACTGCAAATGGCATAAAGCTTTGTAATATGAGCCATTGATTTAGCACAATAAGAAAGAAAATTGGACTCCATGAAGTGAGAATAAATTGTCTGACGGCTGAATCTCTGTCATGAAATCTCATCTCTTGCTCACGTGTTCCCCACGGGATGTGGTCGTTTGTCACCTTCCAAAGAGCCCCCAGTTGTCCTCTGGTGCCATTATATTCTGGGCTACCTCAGTTATCTCAGAGGTAAACACAGGTGAGGTTGCTGGTCATGTTGAATGGTCTGTGGTCACACTTGTCAAATTTAAGTATCAAAGAACTTAAAAGTAGGGCAGAAATATCTTAAATGTCTTCAACCACACTATGTGTACTTGTTTGAGGTAACATCAGTGAAAGTATTGTTCCCTTTTGATACGAGTACTTTTGTACATCAGTCTAAAGGTAAAAGCATAGACCCCAAATACTTAATAAATGGGCAATTAACCTGTCTCCTCAGTGAAGTCTTGGTCTTCTTGGAATTTATTTATATGTTTCTAAACACTGTTGCTAAGTGGGCCTTGACTGTGTGCAGTCTCCTAAAGCAGTTCAGAACAGAGGGGCCACCTCATTTCACACAACACTGGCTGCATCCTTGCTGCAGTAATGTACTGGTTTTATTTATTCTTGGCTTAATCTGTCAACCGTATAACATTTATACCAACACTTGGGATCCTCCCTATAAAAGTCATCGGCTGAAGAAACTGCTCAAGAAGGCTGAAAAACTGAAGTACTTAGAATTTATTATAGTCAAAAATACTAATAGTCATATATAAAACAGGGTAGGGGAATGGCAGAGAGATGAATGGATATGAAAAACGTATTTTAATATTTATTTTTAATAAAATGGGGATAAAATGACTAGGATGTAGTAGATCTGTGTCTGAAAGGGCCTGAAAGCAGGAGAACCATTTTAATAGTAACTCATGTTAGGGGTTGGTTAAGCTGTGAGAAAGAGCTAAGCAAAGAAAACTCACCTTTATCTCCTTTATTCTCCAATTCTGTCAGTTTTGTGCAGTCTGCTGTCTCTCCCATGTTTTATTTAACACATTTCTTTGGATGTCTATTTTTAAAACAAATAACCCAACCACACCTTTTAAAAGAACTGAAAACAAAAAAAAAAATCTTGTTCAATGATTTAAAATATGAAATTCAATCTAAGAAACCAAACCAACAGGATTTGCTGGCCTAGAGAGAGATAGGAGATTCTGTTTTTAAAATTCAAAATATTTTGGTTTGACTATGTAGATTTGCAGGAGAGCCTGGACACATGGTTCCTTGGCCATGAAGCAATCTGCCTGGTGGCTCTTCCCCAGAGCCATCCCCATGTCGCTGCTACAGAAAGTAGTCAACCAAGTGTAAATTTTTGTCAAAGTTTTCAGGACAACTTTCCCAGAGAACTTCCTGGAAGTTGCCTTAGTTGGGAAGGTATTCAGTTATTTATTTAAATTCAATTTTGGATTAAAAGATCAAGTAAGAAAACTCCCTGCAGCTCAATTTTATTCTTTCAGTTGACTCCTCTAACTCCTGTCCATCCTTTCAACTGAATGTCATCATTCCCCATTTTCTGAGGAAATCAGCATTGTCTTATATGTCCAGAAACTTGTATTTTTTCACCAAAGTAGAGAGAAGAAACACATTGTTATCTGGATTTGTAGGATAAATAATATCTTGACATTAGTCTCTTAAATGGAAAAGACTTTCAGGCTTGAATACTTTTCTTAATGCCATATTTTATGGAGAATGTGATTCCTCAAATAGGCAGGAACCTGGACATTAAGATTGTATAAGTAAAATGACAGACATTAGGCTTCATTTAGCAGAGAAAGGGCTGCAAGGGGGCTATTACTGGCTTGTGGTTGTGCACATATGTTGTCCTAGTTTGAGTTTCCATCATGGGCCAAGGTCAAGAGCTGCCTGGAATAGTGAGTGGAAGAATATGGTATTTTTAAGTATTTTTTTAACTTAGGCTTATTTAGGAAAAAAATGCAAGTTTGGAATATAATTTTGGCTTATATTTAAAAGTGTGCTATATTTCATCAGATCTTGAATGACTGACCTAGTGTGCCTTTCTATGGATATTTAAAGAACAGCCTGAGCAATATTTCAGTCTGTAAGACACTAAAGTTCAGGAATGAGTGCATTCCTTTGCTCCCCAAGACGCCTGTACTAAGTAGATGACCTTTAGCTTGAGGAGAAAGGATGGTTGGACTCTCAGAGTATCTCACTGGTGTCAGGTTTAATCTTCAGGACCACTAGCAGAAAATCATGCTGGTCTGTCACAGCACTTTCACCCAAGGCTTGCTGAGCAGCACATTTGATCCCTGGCAGCAGTGAAGGCATGCATCCACATTAGCTGCTCTCTCTCTCTCTCTCTTATTGTTTTCCAAATAATCTGGAAGCAAATGAGTTGTGCTTGATACCAAAGCATTTTTCTACTCTGCTGGCACAAGTATGAGTTTCCTCATTTTACTTCTTTTCATCTCATCTTCCCCTCTCTGAAATTAGAAATAAACTACTTTATAAAAAATTACTAGGAGCCAATACCAAATGCATTACAGATATAATATTTATGAATAAAATACTTATTTGTAAAGCTTTTGCTTTGCCTTGATGATATAAGAATACATAACCTTTGGTATCTTCTTTTCAACTGTAGGAATTGGGTAGGATTGTGTGTTTGAGCTTGCACTGTCTTCTCAGAATGCCTTTGTGACTAAAAGTAATCTGTGGAATGAGACTAAAGTTCTGTAAGGAAAAAAAAATTAAATAAACAAAATCAGCTTCAAATGGTTAGAAGTTCTTTTCTCAGCATGGTAGATGAATGTGTGCACTGACCCATGCAGCTGGTGCTTGAGAGTGTAACCTGCTGAGGTGAGAGTCTGTTCATGTTTTAAGGAAACACGATTTCTCATCATAGCTCTGTTGCTAAGGGATATCTCATGTTTCTCCTCTTTCTTATTCTCTATCAGATTTCAAAGACCAAGAGGAAAAAATGTTGCATTGTGTCTCAGTATTGTTTGTTCATGGTGGAGAGTTAGGAATTAATTGCAAAAGCAAGAAAACCTTTAAATAGGCTATACAATATATAGCTCAATTCTTCTCTTGAGATATCCCCTTCACTCACTTCTTAGTAGTCAGTAGTATTTTCCAGATTTCAGTCCTTTTCCTTAAACCAGACTTGATGATTTCATGTTAAAGGAAGGTAATTCAGCAGCATACCACCATCTAAAATAATGTTTTCTACCTTGCACCTTGGTGCTCCTCATAGTTCTCTTTTTTCCATATTGGTAGCATGACTGATCCAATGGAAAAATAACCCTGAAAAAGATAATGCTTCATCTGAGAAGCCAACTGACTCATCTCTCCAAAAGACCTGGACTGGCAAGAAAGAGGAGAATTGTCCCCTTCAGTTTCAGCTCAGTGTTAAACTGGCTTAGAAGCAGCCTGGACCTGCACCTGCAGAAATACTGAGTCTCAAACACCACAGTGGATATAAATAAATAAAAAAAAAAACTTATCTTTTATATACTTCATTTACCTTATTAATAACCTGAGAAAATAATAATAATAAAAAAAGTCAGGTCCATTTGGATAAGCACATAAGTAAAATGTATGAGCCCCAGAAGTAGAAGGAGAGCAGTGGAGCTTTCCCACACTGAGGAATGCAAACTAAGGTTGGCATGTGGCTGCCCTCTGGTCCTCCCCAAGATTATATAAGCTGGGATATTACTGACTGATTAACATGAAGAAAAAGTAGCATTAAAATCATGTGCTGTGTAAAGGAGTTTAATTCTCCATCTGACATCTTTAAGATGCAATATTAATAATTTAGCTGAGTTTTAGTAGCCTTTTCAGCTGTAGCCCACTAATGACAAGCTTGCTTTCTAATGTTTAACGCCTGCTGTGCAAGTGGTACTTTTAATAAAATACATTTGCTGCAGGCTCTTTGACATGGCTTCACACTGAGATAAACACAATTAGCATGAGCTATTTAAAATGCTTTTCTCTTGTGCTTGTTTATAATTGGTGTTTTAAAATCTATTTTTATTATTAATTTTAAGGAATGTGTAACAGATTTGATAGCACAGTGAGGGTGTGTTATTCAAGTGTTTTACTCTTGAGATATTCCTGGGTCATCCTCTGTTTGTAATAGCAAATTCATGTACAAAGACTCAAGAACTGACCAGATTAGTCCTTTTAACATGCTGTACCATGGAACGTATTGTAGCAGACCATGGAGGATAAGCCAAAGGAGTGCAGGCAGGCTAGCTTACATAGCATAAAAATTTTATTAGAAACTATTTCCAGTGAATCTTCTTTTGTATAAAAAGTCTTATCTTTTCTATATGTCATATCAAAATGTCTTTTAGTAAAAATAGTCTTGCAAAGAATGTCTGCTGAGGCGGGCTGTACTGAATATTCATAACATCTGAGTGTGCACTGAGGCATTTTAGAATAAATATTTTTTTTAGGTTAAACTAGTTCAGAATATTATTGTTAATCTTCCTTACATCCTTTCAGGCAGCCTGTGTAAGGAAATTTTTGAATTAAAAAAGAAAAGAAAGAAATGCTGTCCTCAGTGAGAGCCCACACGCTCAGGTCTCATTAAAATCAGTGGAAACCTTCTATTGACTTTTTCAGAGAGTGGATCCTCTCAGCATGGTTTTGGAGGGGTAAAGGGAAGAAAAGACATGGCTCAAAAAAAGACAAATGTCTATTACAGGCCTCAAAGGCAAGGCTGTTGCAAGGTATGTTTTGTGCTCTTCTTTCCAGGCTGCCACCTCTGCTGACTGATTGAAACATCTCTACTCACTTTCCTGGCTTTTTGTAGGGTTTAGTCTGAAAGCACAGCCCTCATGGCAGCATCAGAAAGGAGACTGTTCCCTGCATGTTCCTCAGTCTGTGCACCTGGGCAGGTGACAGCTATAATTGCTTTTTAATGGTTGGATTTGAAAAAGACAGTAAGCTGATTTGATAATAGGCAGCTCATCATCTTAACAAATGAGCATAAATTGAAGCTCTCTGGTTTAGCAATTGAAGTACTGTAAATATTCTATATTTACTTATCACAGCCTTTCTGCTCAATGGATCCTGCAGCTGTTTGTGGGCAGTTCTGATAAAGATCTGTTCCTGGATATAAGTCAAATAGTCTGACAAATCACACACGTGCTGGCTGACTCTGTAGGGGCTGAGCATTGCACTTAGGAGCAGATGTCTGAGTATCAGGCCTGATCCTGAGACTAAGCCCCTCGAGACAGAGAGACTTGTTCCATTCTTGAGAACAAAACACTGTGGTCATTTGGCAGCTTGTGCAGCATGGCAGGAGGGCTGACAGGACCTGGGAGGCTGCAAGCTGGAAGGCTTTTAGAAAAAAGCCCTGGAAACTGTTGGGGCTGTTGTGATGGTTAAAACTTAAGAGGGTTTACTAAGGGCACGTCAGTGCAGAGATCAAATCCGCAGCCAGCACAGCTTCCTGGCTGCCTCAGGGCCAGTGGCAGCATCCCAAATTATGCTTCCCTAAAGAGGCTTTCAGAACACTATGGATTTCCCCATAAATCAGACCAGGCCATACTTAATACCCACAAGGCATGACAAATGACGGATAGATGGCTTAGCTTTGCTTTGAATGTTATCTCTTATGTCCTTTGCTGTGACTGAGTTTGTTGGCATTTTGGACCATCCCAGTAGGATCTGTGGCTCAGGAATGGGGGACAAAACTGTATTCTGGGGAGTGTGTAAATTGTAGAAGCCACTGAGAATGGCTGGAGAGCAAAAAAGGCCCAAAGGAAATGATATGCCACCTTCCCTCAGTGCATGGACATGAAAAGAGGGAAATCAATTTGGTTTGAAACGTTTTGTTTCATTTGTCGCACAGCAGTTTTTCACCACCAGGACTCCATCCACTGTCTTACTCTGGGTCATGACTGCATGACTCCTCAGTGCTGTGAAAACACCTGCATCTAAATCCCTTGCTTTGAACCCTGAAATTATTTTGATGCATGCCTGCTTCTATCTCTGCTTTCATCTAGCTTTTTGAAAGTGAAAAATACATGGCTGAAACATCTCAAATACTGAATAATGTCATTACTTGGTTTATTTTAGTGACTTGATTTTGGAGGATCTATGATAAAATATAGCACCCAGGGATATTTATCCTAGTAACTTTAAACATGTACTGGTTTTTTTGCTCTCTCTAATATGTTGCTGTGATAACATTAGTGGAACTGTATCCTTTGTCCATATACTGAGTCTTGTATGGAGAACATTGAGATTTCAGAAAAAAGGTCCTTTTAAAAAAAATTGTTGGTGTAACAAAACAAAGCATTTGGAAAAAAAAAATTAAGGCATGTTTTGGAGTGTTATATAATAATCAGAACTGGTTTCTTTAAAAGACCTGGTTTTGCCCTAGTCAGGCTACTGAAATGCTACTTTCATTTGAACTCGCATGTCTGGGATGTCTGTAACATTTAAATATTTATAGCTTTGAAGGTTCACCAGGTCTGTAATAAGCACGGAGAAAATAAATACATTATGCAAAGGGTGATTAGTTTTATCACATAGTCTTCCATGGGGCAGCTGTTTATTTTCAGTGTTCATTTTCTTGGATCAGTCAGGTAGACAGCTGTTCTTTTAGGGCATTTTAGTTAATTTAAGTAACTTCTTTGAATTGCAAATCTACCATCAAATTCACTTCTAAAAATTCAGCCTCCAGCTCATAATTATATCATCAAAAAAAATCTTTAGATCACTAATTCAAAAATATCTACTTGTCAGAGATATTTCAAACAAATGCAAAGGATATTCACTCTAAATCATCTGAAACATCAATGTCTATATGAAACCAAATATAAAACATCCGGGTCTGGTAGATTTCTGAAATAAAAAATGTAATGTACATTCTCTACATTCCCACAATTCCACAGCAAGCTTGATATACTGTTTTCTCATATTGTGACTTCATAAACACTTGCTAACATCAATAGCATCTGTTGCAACGATAGAAATATGAGAAGTGGTCAGCCTGTAATTAATCTTTTTATTTTCTAAATTGCCTTGGATTTTTGCCCTAGCCCAGAGGACTTGAGGAGAGTTATAGGACAGGGAAAGGAAAGGAGTACTGCAGCGTGGGCTGGCACTTACCATGCTGTACAGGGACAGGGCTCTTTGTGCACTGGAGCTGTCAGGAACCACTGCAGTGGAGAAGAACTTGCCAGTGAAGTCACCCATAGACCCCTCAGTCTCACAATAAACTCGTTGGAGTCAGTGCATGACTATTCAGATATGCATTTTGTATTCACACTCTCAGACTTGTGCTATAAATATTTGTGTCCCTTTCAATTCATGTGAAAACATAGCTCTCAGCTACCATAGTTATATGAGGGCATTACTGGAATGTTGCATTGAAATTAATTCTTTGTATTGCAAAATGCTCAGCTACAGAAAATGTAATATTATCGCTCCAGTAGATCAATCATACCTGGTGGTGTAGGTACTTATGCTGAAATTGCCATCAGAAATTTATTGACTTACATATTTTGACCATTCTGGACCAAACTGCAGTCTACTAAAGCTGCAAGTGCAAAATAATTTTTATTTCCCTGTGAACCAGAATTTGTTCCATTATGAATTGATTACTGACCTAGTTTGTTCTGAAATACCCTCACCTGGAGTGTCTGTTCCCAGCTCAGCCCATTCTGGAAGGCACAGTTTGGGGTGGGGATAAGAGGAAGGGGTGATGGGGTTTAGAAGGGCAGATTTCTTGGTGTAATTACACCCATAGCAGGTGTAACATGAAGAACGTGAGCAGGAGAGAAGCCAGACCTGGGCAGGGATGGCACGTGTTCTGTGAGCTTCTGGTAGTACCCAAAGTGTCCCTCAGCAGCACTTTGAATCCAAGCAGGGAATGGGGTTTTGTTCATTCATTTTACAGGGTGTTTTTCTCATTCAGAGCTGTTACACATGCATAAAGGAAGATTATCTCCACTGAAATTTTGGAAGTTGGCAAGAAGAGCTGATAGGTCTAAATCAAACAAATAGAATTTTGACTGTAAAAATAGAGAAGGAATATTTTAATATACTTGGCAAATGTTATTTCACCCCTTATGTAATTAATAAGCTTTGTGTATTTATTGTGTATTTATTGACAGAGTACACAAACATTCACTTGAATACTTATTATTCACACATGTCTATCAATACCAGTAGTTTTAATTTGGAAATACTTGACAGAGTATATCAGAGCAAGTGAAGATGTTATTGTGATGTAAGTACAAATGGTGTTACACTAAATCAGTAGACTGTTGTACCCACAGTTAATTGTAAGATTGTGACTACTATATCTAGGTAATTAATATGCTAATTAGCTAGTTTAAAGATAAAAGAGGTATTAAAAGAATGCAATAAAGAGCTTGTATTTTTCTCTTTTGCTGTGCAAACACAGCTCCCTGCAATAACTTAATGAGGCAATTTCAAAGGAACAAAACTAACAACAAATGAATTAGAAGCTTAACTAAGTAATTACATGGTATTTCTGAGACCTTTTGGGTAGGCCCTAGCATAAATATGTGTTTAGATTGTCATAGCAGCAAATAACAGAGAGAGTGGAAATACTAAGAAAATCTGTTTATTTGTTGGAAATTTATTTTTATGAAGCAGCCTAAGAAAAATTTGAATTAAATGGTTATTATTGAAAGAAATTGTTTATTTATAGTAATAAGATTGGAAATATTTCCAAGGTAGAAGGATGTAAGCTTTTTGAGGGAAGAGAGATTAATATAAAATTTTAAGTGTGGCACTGCAAGAGGGAAGGTCTTTAGGCACAGTGAAAATATGCCTTAAACTGAGTCTGAAGATGCATTATGGGCTAAAATATGGCCTAGAAGATTTCAGAACAAATTAAGGCAGGTCTTTCAAGAGAGAAGAAAGCATAAGAAATCAAGAATTTTTGGGTTGGAAAAATGCTTTCAGAGCTTTAACTGCTTTATTAGTGTTAAATTTCTTGTCTCTAAACACTTTTGCTCAGCTGGAGAAAGCCCATATTTGAAGCCTTCTCTTCTGTCAGGAAGCCACACAGATTTAAACTTCCCAAAATCATGACACTCCCCACACTAAAAAATGCAACTTGAACTACTCTGTACAGCCTCATCTGACATCCATACTTGATAAATACAAAACCACTGTCTATTAATCAGTTTAGTTTGTTACTAATGGGCTTATTATTAATACAAAAGTACTGTTATAACTAATTTCAAAAGATAGAAACATACAAAAGGAAGCATGCAACAAATCTTCTGTTTTGTATTTTTCTAAACAATTCAACAGTAACAAAAAAAATCTAGCAGCTGCTAAATGAAAGCCAGAAGTTGGCTTTAAAAACCGTTAAATATTACTCTGAGAATAAATAATATCAATTGTAAAACTTACTATGTGAAGAGATTGCTTTTTACATATTAGGGTAAAACATTTTGGCCTTTTGATTCAAATTTAAGCCTTATCACATAACTGATATTGGGGAGCAGCAAGGGTGATCTATTCATGGTGTCTCAATATTGATAACAGAGCTGCATTTGCAAGAACAGAGAGCACTGAAATAATCTGAACATCACACCTCTCCTCCAAATGAAAGAGTGTCTCCTTCTGGCTCAGCAACTGAGAGCAGGGATGTGTCTCTAAAAGGTGGAATTTATTCAAAAGTGTTGGAATGATTTAGAATCCCACTGGGACTCTGTGTCTAAAAGCTGTGCAATTCTATCCTCTGAATACTTAACTGTGCTGAAGTCAACATCTGAACTTAGTTAACTTCAAGTGGTTTAGGACATCACACCACTAAACAGATTCTAACACACTGTTTAAATGCAGTTTTCTGATTTGATTGATCTTTTAGTTTGTTAATTCTAGTAAGAAAATGTATAAGATGCAATATATTTTTGGTGGTTTTTGCTAAGGAATAGAGGTTTATGCCTCATATCTATCTGTTTTTTCCCTGGTAACTTTGAAACTATTTTGAAACGCATTTCATGAAGAGAGAGAGCTCGCAAAGGGAGTGAGTTCCCGCAATGTGACAATCCTCAAAGCAGTTCAGTTATCAGCCTTCAAGGGCTGGGTGGGGAGTCCCTGTCAGCAGTCCTGTATCTGTTTCCAATGAGTCTGTGGTGTCTGCTCTTTCCCAAACACCATCTATTGCACCAGGAGAGAAATGAGATCAGCATTCACACTTGGAAAGTTTAGTCGTGAACTACTTGGGAAGTAAAAATTCGGCTCTGAACCAAACTTCATCAGTTTTCTGTTCAAGATATTTCATGTTTCAAATGCTGTGGTTTCGTGCTGGGTCAATCTCATTACTTTTTAAAAAAAAAATTGTTGAAAATAATTTTGGATGAGATGAGAGCTCGTGTAAATTGTGTGTGTGTATTTATATATACACACACATATATATTATAATGTGAGCTGCAGCTGGCTTTATAACTCTATAGACAGTTAACTGTAGAACTGTCAAAAAGGAAATAAAGGGAATTTGCAAAGTGGAACAGACTCTGAAGCTTAGGAAAGGATATGGTTAATGAAATACATCCACTTAAAAGGCAGTGCTACATAAAAGGTGAAATAGTCCAGGTTATGAATCTCAGTAGCTTTGAATAAGCTCAGACCATTGCTACAGAGCCAAGTTAGTGTGGCCCAGATGTGGCATTGGATAGGAAACAGCCTGGGGGAGAAGATTTCTTCTTTAATAAAGAATCATATTGTATGTGAGGTTTTATATGGATTTATATATATATATAGTAGTTTATCATTCAATGCTATCAATTTAAAATGAGTACATTTTTAAGCTTTGGCCTGATATTAGTACAAAAAATGAAACTTTAGTTAAATTTTGTGGCATTTTTATGTCACCCACAGGGTCTCTCTGGTTTGGGGTTTGTATCTAAATCTCTAGGTTTTAAAATGCATCTTCTGTATGATTTCAGTTATACTTGTGAATGACTGGCATGTCTTAAGTGAAAGATCTCTTGTCCCTGGTGGTGGTTAAAGTCAGAGCTGTCGTCTTTGAATTATTTTATTTCATGAGCTTTTAATCATACCCCAAGGACATGTCAAGCTCTTGCATGCTCTTTCTTTCAAGTATATTCTTTCACAAACACAGGCTGTGGAAGAGATGCTGTCATTTCTTCTCTTGTTCCAAGCACATATTCATCATGGTAGGGTAAACTTATAAGAAATCTAATATCATAGTAAATTGCAGTTTGGTGAGGTGTGGCACACTTTCAAAGGTTCAAATTTTTGTGGTTGTAATATAACAGCTAAAGCAGTACAGAATGTGTTTGCAGTAAATCAATCAGTGCAGTCGCTCTCTAAATAAATACTCAGTTTGTTAATTAGATGGAGTTAGTTGTCCTCAAAATTATCTGTGTGACATTTCTGTGAATGTAAATTAATTTGAAGACATTGTGAGATTTGTCTACCACTTTATTGAATTTTTTATGCTTGAAGCATCAATAAGTATATTTATAGTAAAGCTATTGAACAATTTTGTTGGGGGTTTTTTTCAATTATTTTTCTCATGGATCCCAACTGGCATGTTCCTTTGTCTCATATACAGCACAGCATCTGAATGTCCCAAGGGCTTATATATTTTCAGAGGGGACCTAACAGGTGTTAAAGCTGTCCTGCTTTTACTGCTCAGGATATTGTCCTGTTTCTGGCAGATTTTCTTACAAAAGTGTAATGATGTCTATTGTGATTGTTGTTATTTTCGTATTTGTTATTTTATAGCTTCATAAGTAAATAAATATTAGGTGGGAACTCAGTATCTGAGTGTCATTTAGGCTCTAAAATTGCCTCCTGTGAAACTTCAGTAATATCTTTGAATGGCTATGTATTAAATGACTGACTCAAATGTTTCTTTGTGCTAAAGGGAGCAGTCCTGCTTAGAGAGCTTGCAGTTTGCAAGACATTTTTGAAATGAACACCAGGAAGCACAGTAGTTGTATTTAAAATTATTTATTGATGGAGAAGTAAGTGAAAGAGTGATATTTGGACCAAGAATTGTTTTCAGGTAGAAATAGCCTGTTTTCCCCTCAAGCTCGTTTCTGAATTTCAGGAGAAAAGACAGTCATAAACCTCTAAAATTATCTGAGGCTGAATTGCCAGTGCTGAGCATTGTTGCTTTCTGTCTGTGGTACATTAGAAATCCTCAGGTATGTCCTTAGCTGAATGTTAGCACGTCAGCTTTGTAGCTGACAGGGTAGCCTGCTTCTACTTTGGGTTCCAGCTCTACGTAAACTAAAATTCCCAGTGCTCATGCCAGCCTTTATTTAGGTGCTTTGCCCTTAATGAGGTGACATCCCCTGTCTCCTCTGCAGGCTGAGGCAAGGTGGACATAGCTGGGTGCAGAGAAGGTGCTGCTAGCACAGGAGCCACTAGAAGCAGTGGGGAGCAGGATGCAGACACTGATCTGCCTGCCTGAGGTGGGTACCAGCCCCATCAGCTGCTGTGCTCTGGCTCTGGCACAGCCTCTCTGCACGGCTGTGCTGCAATCCCCCAGCTTCTGGGAGAGCTTGCTGGGGCAGATGGGCACCATGCACAGAGATCTCATCTTGTCATTGCAGCTTTTGTTGACACAGTCTCAGTGCCATGCAAAGAATCTGCCTCTGCTTTCCCTCTGCAGCAGCTTTGCAAGAAGACTGTCACATACTCATTGTTGTGCCTTTAGCTAATCAGTTCTGGAAAGGAAGTTATGTACAAGATAATCTGAGCATGGAACATTTATATCATCATCATCTTGACCACAGATTACCTCTTCATTCTAAAAAATGTTGCTGATGCGATGCTTGGAGTGACATTTCAGTAAATTTGTTCTCCAGAAAAGAAACTTTCATGAAAAATATTGCTGTCATAGTCATAGACATGTTTAGTCTTTAAAACCCACATAGCATCCTGGAGTACTCAATCAACAAACAATGAAAAAATAAGTTCAATACCCATACAAGCTATCATCATGCAAGGAGCTTTTGTAAATGTATGGTCTTACAGCAGTTTGAAATGCCACCTTCTGTACAGGCTTTAGATATATTTGCCACATTAAATAACCATGTATGTAATTGAACACACTTAATGATAACTCCTTGCCTACTACAAAATGCTTACCAAATTCTAGTGGCCCAGTGTGACTGAGGTCATGGTACATAAATCCGATTGTAATACCAAATTAAGCTTATATATACTTGTTGTGCAATAACAGCAAAGTAGGAAAATAGAAACAAGCCTCCTCCCCAATGAAGCTTTGAGAGCCTGGAAAATTATAGTTCTGTTGGTCAGATTGGTTACGTGGGAATTTAGTTACCCCTGGTCCATTGAAATAATTACATTAATTCCACATACCGTGTAAAAGTCTGGTCTTATGCTGTTTTGTAATGTAAAGCGTAATTCTCTGATGAAAATATTAGAGATGTTCTGTGATGCACCTGAGATTTTTTGTACTGTATGTCTTAGTAAAAATTACTAATGCAGAAATATCTTATTTGCAGAAATAAGCAAGTTGCTCATACTCTGAGTTGCTTTATTTTGCTGGTTATTTGGTTGTCGCTTGCCCAATACTGCAGCTTATAACCTCTGACTCTCTAAAAAATTGCTTTTATGGTTTACTTTTATGGAGGTTTTTATGTTTAGAGCCCTTTCCATTCTTGAAAGAAATGAAATTTCTTTCAGTGTCTTTTGTCTCGAAGCGTGAATCGTTTAGCATTAGGGCTTGGTTGCATTTGAGTCATATTGCTGTATAATGGTTGTACTCTGTCACGTGTTCATGGGGCAAAGAGCAGCACAAGAAAACCATATTTTGAATGCTACACAATGGGAAGATTCTTAGGTTTTTCAGAAAAAAAGTGCTTTTTGCACTTAAAGCTTAAATCAAGTAAATTCTGACATTACCAATCATCAGAGGACTATTTCTCCAGATGAGAACTAACCCCATCAGCACTTGTTAGCAGCTGTGCACACCCCCCTGAAATCTTCTGTTAATGATTTTTTTCCCAACATGGTTTGACTAGCAGGTTGTATACCTATTGAAATCAAATACAAAGAAGTGTAGTGAAAGCTACCTAAAAGAGGATACATGAGCTCACTCTGTCTGCTAGTAAAATTAAATTATTAATGGTTTAATTTCTTTTTTTTTCTTTCCACAGAATTTGAGGTTCCAATTAAATCCGTGTTTGGGCCATTGCTTTGCCTGCCAGTACTTAATCTTTTTCGAAGGCGTCATCACTTATCTAAAACAAAAGAACAAGGTAAGGAGAAAAAGTAATGAAATGCAGCATAGCACATCTGTCAAAGGAACGGAAAGTAGCTTTAAAAAAATCCAGGACCAATGACATTAAAAAATTATTTGTTGAGCACTAAATGTGTTCATGTTAGGCATGTTAATTGTAAAGAATCTCTAAGTACCAGTGTGTCCTTGCATACGCTGAGGGTTTTGTTGTTTGTGTTTGAGAGATTTCCTGTTGATGGAGCCACGGGATACAAGTGACTGATAGGAATAGATGCTCAGCGTACCTCTCCGTACTACTGAGTCCTCTGTAAGACTGTTTGACATCTTAATTCTGAACAGTTGAATATAATTAACATTTCTGAAGTTATTTAAAATTCACTTTTGGGTCAGTCTTGATTTATGTTCTTCAAATGTGCATAATGCAATGCTGGGTACTGTATTAAAAGACTTAAACTGTTTCAGCACTTGGAGCTGTACTACCCTTTGTTGTTGATAATAGATCTGTCCAAAATACCTGGAATTGACTTTTGCTATGTCACTTAGGATTGCAATAACATACAGGAAGGCAGGCATAACTAGAGGTGACAGAGAAGAGTAGTGAAGTGATTTAGCCTTGACAGGCTAAGGATGTAAGGCAGATATGGTTTGAAAAATATAAGCCTTTCCTGAGCTGCAAAAGTATAGCCTGCAGTGGCCACCCCTGCAGCCACTGCTGACATGCACAAGAGACAATATTGGGATCTCCATTCTTTTTTTCTTCTTTTTTCGTCCACTCATTTTTCCTGCATTTTCAGATCCCTTCCCAGGGTCAAGTTCAAACTAATATTAGCTGGTGCAGAGCAGGCTGAGTGGCTCCTTAATATGCTTTCACCTCAGGGTCCTTATATGAAAACCAGCAGGTTAGAAAGTTTGTTGGCCTCTCACCTTTTCAACATAAAATATCATGTATTTGGTTTGGGAGTGTTAACCACACATCTCCTCTAGGGTCTCTCTCAAGGATGCTATTTATAGTTTTGCTTTTCAAGCTGTGTAAAGGGTGTTATTAAGTAGCTGGGAAAAAAATGTTTAATCATCAGACCATGGAAAGCCATAGGCCAGGCAGAAAATTGCCAGTGATATTTGTCAGCAATAAGTAAAACTGGGTTCAGTAGGTGTGTTTTTAAAGCACATTTGCTGCTGAGGAGAGTTTTACATCCACATCCAGAGCTGATAATGGAAATAGCTCACTGATAGAAGCATTCCTGAAGTATTTCTTGAATTTCTATCAGAAATTACTTTTACCTGTGTAGATTGATGGCTTTGCTATGTACATCCTTTAGGTTTGCCAAATAACTTCCAGGTTTCTGAACCCTGTCTTGCTATACTTGTGTCTTACAGCACAGTTGTCTTCTAGGTTGCCCATCTACCACCTCATGTCTCATTGTATTGGTCTCTGGGACTGAAAAAGATGATGAAACAACAAACATTTGTATAATTTAACAAAAATTGCTCCCTACCATTGCTTATGGAAGCAAGAAACTTGTATAGAATCAGTTACCAACAGGGTCCATCTTCAGAAAAATTAATTAAGCTTTCATTTAACTACTCTTAATAGGATTTGAATAAAAAGCACACTTGATTTGTCTGTAGCTCTTCAACTTTCTTTCAATTCCTCATAATTGCATTTCAAAGCTCTTATTTCAATAGATAAATATCTCAAATTTATTTTTTAAAAGATTCTCTTATATTTTCTTGTTTAAAAAAAATTGACTTTTTTACCTTCCAAACCTTCCCACTTCTTTAAAACCCTGTTGGTGAGGCACATTAACAACTTAAAACAGATAATCTTAGTAATTATTAGCTTCTTATAAACATAATTATCTTATGATTAGTGCAGATGACATTAAAAAAAATCTTACACTGAAATGGTGCCTAAAATGAGTTATGTGCTAACTATGTATGCAGTTTAATTGGGACCCCTACTGATACTGAACACAGTTGGTTTTGTTGTGGTTTGAAACAAAATCAAGATTTAAATGATTACAATGTTATATCTGCAATGTCTGAGTGTCTGTATCCCCCAGTAATTTTTAACTCATTCACTGACATAAGGGATTTTTTACCCCAATGACTGATAGTAACATGAAGGTGGAATTTTGAGACAGTATTCTTCCTAATATTCTAATGAAAACACATGGCTTTGCAGTAAAAAAAAGGATATTGAAAATGCCCTGACTAAGGGAAGGCCAGTTTGTGAGGTTCTCTGGAATATTCTATGACAGAAAGAGACCTAATTAATGTGCCAAGTTTGGGAGAGGCACTTTTGTCTGAATCTGCACCTTTCCAACATGGGGGGGTCCACAGTGAAAATTTGTGAATGCAGGGAATTCCCAGGGTTCTGCTCAGGGAATCAGACTGGCTTCCTCCTTGTGTGCTCTGAATATCTCCCTCTTCCTCATGGTACATATATCCTGTCTGCCTGGAAGATGCTGATATTTGATGTGAAAACCAGTCCTGCAGCAAGAGGAACATTTACTTTCAGGTTATAACTTCCGTGTTTAAAATCAAACCCCATTATCATGCATGTGGTTGGCTGGGATCATGTTTATGGTTTATTATATTTGCAGTTTCAACTGTAAATGCAGAAAAATATCTGCTTTGCTTGTGGGGCAGCTTATTGTGCTTATTGAACAGTAACAAACCTTATGCTATGGATGAAAGAATGTGGTTTATCTGTGTTCTGAAGTGTACTAGGTATGTGATTAAGAATGTGATTTATCTGTGTTCTTAAATGTACTAGGCTTGTGATTAGACACCACCCTCATAAACCGTGTCTTATGCTGTGATTTCATAAATTCCTGTTAGCTTGGACAATCAGGGAAGTTCTTGAACACATGAAATATCTGCCAACATGTGGCTTCTCACTGCTGCAAACTCTTGATAGGGTTACAGGCCTTCAAGATGAAATGTGGTTTCCTGGACAATTTGTGTAATGGATCTTTGGCGTGTTCATATTTTCAAGACATATGTGGATTTATATGCCATAAAAGATAAAGCATGCTTTGCAGTTTCTATTCTAGATACAGCACCATTTGAAATGCTTGAGATTACATCCATACAGTGCATGGTTTGCTCTGAGGATCTTAAACATTCATTTCTACTGGTTCTCATATCAGACATTCTCTATTAATATTGCCATACTGAAACAGGAGAGTGACTGCTGGGAATCTCCAGGCAATCAATGAAAAATACTTGGCAACAACACTGTCCTTTTCACTTTTATTAAAGGTTTGAGAGCAATTTACAAACATTAATAACACATTACAGTAACCTCCTGAATCTCTGTGAGCATTCAGTTCTAGAAAATTTAGCCTAAGGTAAAAATAGGTAACAGCTATGCTATTACAGTGGAAACTAGCCATTCTTTTGCTGGCCTCCCTTCTATGTGGTACCTCATGGACATCCATTGAGTTTAGTTTCAAAAAATGCTCATGGGTCACAGTTTCCAATCTCTGGACTCTAATTTTTGAAGCTAATCTTCGATTATTCCATCAGAGCTCTGGTCTATCTTGAGCTTTTTAATGGCTTGACCTAAATTTTTGAAAGAATCTGAAGAATGAGAAAGAAACAAAAACACTAACAACATTTCCTAATAGCAGTATTCACCTTGTGGATATATAGAAACTCTCTTAGAATGACTGTGTTCAATGTTCAATCAGTTTTACACTGTTGAAAGTATAGACCCAATTGCAAATTAGCAATAAAGATTAATAGTCAGGAATTCAAATGTCAAATAGCAAAGTTTTCTCTGACTTTTACAGGCATTTTACTATTTTTTTCTTTCTTCCTCCCTCCCCCATTATTCCATAAATATCTGGTTTAAGTGTTACAGTGTATTCTGTATGTTAACATAAACCTTTTGATTCAAATTTGCTACACCTAACTATGATGGCTTAATGTAGGGTAGTAACAACTGAATTATCCAGTGTCAGAATGTGCTTGCCAAATTATTATGCTCGTGTCTCATCAACTTGTCTCACTGGAATGGAATCTCATTCCAACTTTCCCTTCACAATCCATTAGCAATTTACTTCATAGTAATTCCAAGACACAACTACAGAGTCAGTGTAACTTACAGAGATACCAGAGCAGACAATAGTACACTTTATTCCTTATTCTTTTGAGTAATAAACTTCGTTTTGATATTAATGGAAATTATCATGTAAAGGTGATATTTTTCACTGTCCAGTACTATAAATCACATGTAATGTACACTACCATCTGAATTGTGATCTCATGAACTCTCCTTGTTTCTACTTATAACATCAAAACATAGTTTTTAAGGACAGAAAAAAAGCACTTCTTGGAGAAATCTTGAATTATCTAGCAGTGAAATTTCATTATTCCTTTAATTATGTACATAAAATTAAAAAATGGAGTTGCTGTAGAATTCCAACAATACAATTTTTCAGTAATGCACCATGGAGACAGTTTCTTGCAATATTCCAGAGTTCTGTCCTTTAAGATAAATGTATTTGTATGCAGCTCAAATTATTTTAAAATCTTTAAAGTATTATTTTACAAATCACTGATGTATTAAGTTGGCTTAATCATCTGTCTGCATTTAGGCTTCCAAAAGCACATGTGGTAGAGATGTTTTGTGATTCTTGCAACATCTGTAAACCACTGAATAAGTAACAGGAAAGATAAAATAAATAATTCAAAAGATCAATGCTGACCAAAGATGAGAGATACTTACAGTATTATTATATTTTCGGTTTTCTGCCTGTAGGCCATAATTTTATAGATAAAACATTTTTTGGAGTAAATAAAGCTGATCACTATATACTATAAATAATAGTAGTATGTGCTTTTGCTAGCATTAGAAGGATTGTACCTTCTGTGATACATTTTGCTGGCATCAAAAAGGCAGTGAGTGATTAAATATATATCTTCTTCCTGACAAATTTCAGTTATACTTCCACAAACTTAATCTTATCCTGCTCTTTTCATCTTCTGGCTGTTAATGCTTTCCAGCAGAAGGGAGGTCTGTGACACCAAACAGCAGCTCCCAGGGTATGTGAGTGCTGCTGGAGCTGAACACTTTGGTGCCTGGCTTAGAAGAAAATCAGCACTGAGTGTCCCTCCTTAGGCTGTCAGTAAACAGTGAGGCTACAAATATCAAGGCACTAGAGGAATTCAAATCATGCCAGGCACAAGTGACTTTTATCCCAGTGAAATCCTACCAAGGCTTGTAGTCTCCAGACCTTTTTCTCAAAGTCCCAAGAGTGTTTGTGCCCATGTCTGAGCTCCCTGTGCTCAAGCTGGGGCCATGAGACCAAGCACAGCATTCACGCTGCTCCTCAGTAGTACATGACTTTTAAAATGCTGCTGTCCAAGTTCAACTTCACTTAAGACTACACATAATAGTGTAGTAATAATAGTAATAATTATAGTAATCATTTTTCTAACAGCTAACAAATAATAATACCAGAAATAATATTATGAGCAGCAACTTCTTTGCTTGCAGCAACCTCTACTGCAACTCCTCTTCTCTATATTCCCCAAAAAATTATTTTGAGATTTTCTTGGGTTTTAAATGTTACATAGCTTTCAGGTAGCTTAGTATACTGAAGCTCTGTCTCTAGAGACTTAGATAAAACTCTGTGGAAGCAGACTGATCTCATCTAATCCCTGGTAGGCAGTCTTCCAAATCTTAAAACTACAACTGTAGTCACGTCCTAGTAATTTTTTTTTTTTTTTTTTTTTGTTTAACCCAAGTAGCTCAATACTTGGATTAAAAAAGAAGAATAGGTGCAGCAGGCCAGGGCTTATGCAGGTGAGAAAGTCAGAACAGTGGCAACACTCTCTTGGTGGCACTGTTCTTTGTTGTACATGTTAATTCCAGCTGAAAAAGACCCCAAAATTATAAAAAGGTATCAAGCATGGGAAGCAACTGTACAAAACCAAACCAAGACAGCATGTGTGAGCTCTTAATTTAATTACTGCAGATTTATTTTTATTTCTATCTGAATCACAGCCAGCAGGATTGTATTTGCTGGAAAAATAGATAATTTCAATGCAATCAATTTGTCTCTGTATTTCCTATTCCTACATTTAAGAAGATTTTACATGTAATTTTCATAATAAAAAACATAATGAGATAGAATTCTGAATATATCCAAACTGTTTTAGCAGCATGGTTTGTTCCTTATAGTGTCAAGAAGTTTAGGGACAGCAGCTTGGAGAAATCTAGATTTTTCAGGGCATTACTCCCCCTGATTCCTTCAGAAATCCTCTTGGAAAAAATTGTTCTCTCACATCCCCAGTGTCAGGAAGACTCTTTCTTTCAACTGGATAGGTACAGACATGCTACAGTCACCCAGCTCTTACCTTTTCATCAGGGGGATGTGTAAAATTTGCAGTTTCAGCACAGCACTTGTCCAGGGGATCTCTGCCTGTGTGCAGACCAGCTGTATAAGTAGGAATGGAAATTTCAAACCTGTTTCAGTGCATCTCACCAGAGTTCAGGCAGCAGCACTCATCAGTGCTGGGCAGTTAGCCATGCCTTTGCTCTGCCACCCCCAAATTTGCCTTAGGCAGGGCATGTCTGCAGTCATTCCTTACTCAAAGCACTTTGAGATTCTCTTCCAGAAATCTGATGGCAGAACTGCTGGGAGCCATCAGCTCTCAGAGAGGAAAGTGAACTTCCAGAAGACAGGTTACTTGCCAGTATGGCTGTTTGAGCACTCGATGTACTCCTTCACACTTTGCTGCTTTTCTCCTTCCCAGTCTCTTTAAAATACAATTACAATTCACCATCTGGGAGCAAGGGACAGGAATTGCTCCAAGCGTTGGTATGGAAGGGGTGAGTATGTGCTCTTAGAGAGTGTGCTGCCAAGAACCACTTCATGGCAAAGAGCAGATTCTGGATAAGCCACTGTCCTTTCCTGGTCCCTGCAGGCCATCAGGTACAGAGCAGGCTTGGCTCTGCAGGTGGCATTCAAGTTCATGTATGGACTGTTTTACCAAATAATACTGGATGGACATTATCGAAGTCATTTGGAAATAGAAGTACAGACAGAGATCTGGGGACAGATTGAATTATAATTCAATGATCCCATATTTATAAATTATCTGGTATCTGTAACACTTTTAAATAGAATTTATTTGCTTTAATAATTAATGGAAAGTTCATAGTAGGTAATTTATTAATAATACAGTGTCATCAGTATGGATTATGCCCAATTCCTATTTCTGTTCTATTGAACCTACGGATCTGTTTTATGGCAGCAGCAAGAAGCTGAGTTTTAAACAGTGAAAGGAAGCCTATTATCTTGTTTTCAAAATAAAATATAGAGATATCTGTGGAATACAAAGCTTCTGTTTGAGGTCAGGAATAGCTACAAACACAGAAGGAAGCATTTCTGATTAGATGATTTCTAAAGGTCACTATGCAGAAAAATACTGAAATCTGTAGGCACTTAGATTTGAGTCACACCACTAAAATCAATGTAATGACTTTTATACTTATTGGCATAATTATCCCATTGAGACATTTACTTAAGTGTTCTGCTGATTCAGAGCCAGAATATACAAGCATGCTGCAAAGGCAAATCCTGTCACATTTGAAAAGTACAGTTTGCAGTGTTTCCCAAATTCTTTAATATTCCATTACTAATTTCAGGTGTTTCCTCTACTCTTACTACATAAATTAGTATTGTCCCCACAAGAAGTGTGTAGATACTGGTTTGAAAATGGTGGTTTTATAGCAGTGGCAATCAGTAGGAAGGGCTACTGACTTTTTATCTGGGGCTTTTTTCATCTGTGTTCAGATTTTTGTCTTGTTTTCACCAAGCAGGTTTCTCAAGCTGCAATACTCTCACATTGTGTCTGAAACAATTTGCTGCAGAGGAACAAACCTTGATGTTTTCAGGAAAAAAAAGCACCAATATCTAGTTAGCGATATTGCTAGAGATTAAGATTGTGGTTCTTAAGAAGGTAGATCTGTTTGTTTCACTGAGAAGATTATAAACAAATATGCACCAAATATGTCATTCCAGCTATGATGATTTCATCATAGTAAGCACTGTAACAAGTGAAAAATTGATAAAAATTGGAAGCAGTGGAATGGGTTGATTAAGTCCATATGCAGAAATGCACACTGTAACAGCACAGGTGATTTTCCATTCCACTCTGGTGCTGGTGCAGCCAGCCCTCCTGGTGGCTGCCAGAGTTCCTACTACACGTGTGGATGTGTGTACAGCCCATCTGCTTTGTAAGTTTTGGGAGAAAGGAGTTGGGAAACTCCTATTGTGATTATATTTTTAAGTGAAGGATGCAGTGCATTGATCGGACAAAATAGTGTTCAAGCACAAATTCCCATATTGACCAAGAACTAAATCTCAGCAGTGTTTGCTTTGGTTTATGCTGCTCCCACAGTGGGTAAGTGCAGGAGAACTGGCACAAGAATGTAGAGATGAGATTTGTGTTTGGTGTTTAGCCCTGTCAGACTGAAACTGTTGGGAATGGTGGAACTGCTGCTGGTAGTGGCTGCAGTTCCTGGATCTCTGAAGGTATGTGAGAGAAGAGGTGTATTTATCCCTTGCTTTCACAGGAACTGGTGTTTTATGTTTATGTGCTGTCAGTCTCACGTGGGCAGTTGTTAAATCTGGCTAGGGAGTATCCTTCAGTAATGATCAACAATTTTATAGTAAAATATCAAAATTATTTTGGAGTGAGATCTGGTGACTTCTAAAATGTTTTTTACAAAGCTGATCTATGTACTTCAGTAAACACTATTTTCTCCAAAGCCTTAACACTTCTGATTCAGACATTGCCTCAAATAATTTTTTTTCTTATTTAGAAAGCAGAGGAAAAAATATTCAGGTTCAGGGTTTTCTTTTAAAATTGTTTCCTTTTTTTCTGACTGAAAATCTTTCTCAAGTTCTCTTTGAGAATTCTCTCAAAGAGTTCTCTTTGGGTTCTCTCTATTTACTATAAATAAAAAGCAGCTGATTTACAAGAAGATCCCTAACAGTCTTCTATCGATGGTTGTATAGAATTTTACATGAGATTTTCTTGTTTAGGCAGTTCTCAGGCTTTACCTGGTACAAATCTTTCAATGATATCACGAAATAACCAGTACAGCTGAGTATGAGAGTGTTTTATGATTGTTCTTTAAATCAGTACATTTTCACTTTTAGAAGAAACAAAATATCTCAACAAACGTAGAAAAGGTTTATGGGATCATAATAATTGATTCATTTAGACTCTGATATGTTTTCTTTGCTTTTGAGAGTTGCTTGCATGTAAATGTTGGCCATTACCCTAAAATGTGTGTTGTATCCCTTGGAGCTTCTCCTTATCTAATGATGAAAAGGTTTTCCTGCCTTGTGTGTTACTGAATTAACAGTATTCAGTGTGTGTGCACATTTCTGGGTTTAGGAGTAAGCAAAGGCACAGTATTCCATTTATAGAAATAATATGCTGACTTAAAATAGAAAAGCAGTGCTTTGTAGTAGAACCACCTGCATCCTTCTCACTTTACCACAAAGTACAAGCCATTAAAACAGCAGCATAGTTAACATGAAAGAGATTTCCAGAAACATATCATCATGAAATACCTACTCTCATACATCTGCACACAGGGAGGAGGGAGAAATTCATTCTTAAATCATTCTAGCAAAAATGTTGCTGATCAGACCTTTGTCTTTGAATTCTTTCCCTTTACCAGTTCCCAGCCAATGGACAAGGACACAGTGTATTACTACTTTCTGTGTGATTCATTCCTTAAAAAACAATCTGTTCTTTTAGTGGCACTTGTTATTAATCAAGGTTTTTTCCTTTCATTAGAGTCGTTGTTGGCTCAATCACTTCAGTGTATGTAATCACTAACTTTTTTCATCACACTGGTGAATAGGTGCTCTTATATGTCTGTCAGAGGGATGCTGGTACGTTTAGTATGATGCTTTGCAATTTCAGTGAGAACATTAATGGTTGAAGTGTGATTGCTTTTTTTTTCCTTTGAGAGAAAAAAAGTGTAACATGTTTCCCTTAGAGAGAAAAGAGAGAAGAATGATGGAAATTTCCAAACTCAATTTATTTTTGTATCATTAAAATGTTGAAAAGTACCAAGGAATACTCTTGCAGAATCAATCATTTCATAATGTATCTGCAGAGGCCCTGGATTTGTCTATCCTGAAGAGAATGCTGAAAAGGCTAAAGTATCAATTTTGTACAATAGTCCCTGTATTTGCAGAATATAGCCCAAAAATTCTCACTGTTGCAAATGAAATGGAGGAGGGAGGGTGTGTGTACATAAAACCTTTATTGACATGGGATTGTTTTCTGTGCAAAAATGGTCCAGTTTCTGTGTGGAACAAATAGACAAGGGAGATGCAATACCTCACTGAGTAGGTATTTATATTTTAATGCAAAAAGACAATTGCTTAGATAATATGAAAAAGCTTTGTCACAAATATTAAAAAATTAATCAGTTTTCTTTTCATGCAAATGATGCTTGTTTTCCAACAGTTGGAGCTTGTTCTGACAGGCTTTAAAACCAAGGTACTTTAAAACCAAGACTAAATAAATAAATATTAAATATGCTACATGGCTCTGTTTTTAAAATTGGACTTCTCATCTTGTTTTCTCTGAATTTTTCAATTATCTTTTTCTTGATTTCCACCGATGACTGCAGTTTTCCTTTCCAGATCTTGCATATTACCTGGTGGTTTCTTTTATTTCCTGTCCATTTTGTTATCTGAGCCTTACAGTTTTCATTCTATAATACAGCAAATATCTGCCTTTTCTCCTTCCTTGGTAATTGTTTTGTAGTGACCTGATGAGAAATCTTCCATTCTCACAACTCCAAACATTTAGATTTTATTATTAGCTTTTTCTTTTGAAGTGATTCTGCCCCATCACTGGATTTTACTGCATCTCACTCCAGCAGCCAAAGCATCTTCTAAACTCCTGATAAACTTGGTCTTTTTCTCTTAGCTCATTTAATCTATCCTGTTTACTTTTGCATATTTTCCCCAAATTAGATTTTCACCTTTTAGCTTTGCCTCTTTTTTCGTACCATTCCATACTTCTATATTGACTTTTTACCATTTTTCTCTCCTACTCTTTGGAACATTCTTCAGAGCCACCTCTAACCCTTGCTTCATGTGCTCCATTATTGATTCTCCATACTAACTTGTTGGATAATAAGCTATTTGGGAAAGAGACCAACTGTACTATTTTCAGTCTCATATATGTTTTCTGTAGTACTTAAAAACATGTTATGGGCCTCCTTGGTCACTGAATTTTTGTGTCCAATGCCTTAAAACTGGAACTTACAAATAATTAAAAACTATTATTACAAATATAACAGTAGTGATAAAATATAATGCTCAAATTATTCAGATGATTTTATTTATCCTGCAAATGCACATCTGTCTTTAAAATAGAAAATTTGTTCTAATATTTTATACTACATCTCCTAGTACAGAAATTTGGGGTCTCAGCCAGCTCTCAGGCCCATCCTAATTCAGAATGGGAATTTGTCCCCTTGTATTTGATTCACATCTCAGCCACATTCTATCAAGGAGCATTTTGGTGAGCACCATATCAGCAATTATATCTTTCCCTGGTTTTCTGTGAGTGTGACAGGTAATTTCCAGAGAAGCCACAAGTTCCGAGGCATCAGCCCTCTTGCCGAGGACAGCCCTGCTCCGTGCCCTGCTGGCACTGTCCTGCTCCCACCTCACTGCTGCACAAGTTGGCTGAGGTGTGAGGAGAACAGCTGGGGCTCCCATGGGCAGGAGGACACATTGCACTGAGGCCTTAAGTTTTAGCTTTCATACTTTTTAGATTCTGTACTGCCTTAGTGTGTGACTCTGAACCTCATATAAAGTGCTAGCAAGATCTCCTCACAGTTTAGTCAGACAAAACAATCCTTTTCTAGCCTGAGAACCAAGGAGGCCATTACAGCTCCAGGCCCAAAAAGTGTAAACAACAGGGAATTGAGGAAAGCAGTCTGGGAGGATGGGACTGCATAACCTGGAGCTGTAATTGGACAATTAACCCCAATACCGAAATGGACCAAGACTTATAAAAATGTGAAAATTCGTGACTGGTTGTCCATTTTGGTTCATCTTGGGTGGAGCCATGTCTGGGCTCTTGTTCTTCCCAAAGTGTATCCTTTAAAGGTCTTTTAAAAAATACCTACTTTATTCTTTTAACTTTGTCTAGCCTCTGCTCCAGGTAGCCTCTTTAGGCATCACACTGCTGCCCAGTGCTTCTGTCCCCCCACATCAACACTAAACACTCACTGATTCATCCACACACACTGAATTATTGCTTGGAAGGTAACAAATAATGATGTTCACAATATTTTGAATTTGATGATTTAGTGCTACGATCATTCCTGATACTGTTACAATGTAATTTCTTAATACTCTGATGCTCCTGTCTTTGGGCTACCGGCTCGTTGGATCCCACATCTACATTTTTATATTCACTTAAGAAAAGAGAGAAAATCAAATTAATTGTTTGAGCATACATTTCATTTTGGTGCAGCGTGGATCATTATGGTGTGTAACTACCATTTAGGAAATGGCCATTATATAGAACCTGATGGGCCTTTGCCATGGAAGGCTTCTGAAGGCATTCTGTCCCTCCTGGAGCCTCCTTGCTGTCTGTGGGGCACCTCACCTGTGGCTGGAGCTTGGAAAACAGGAGTGAAACCTTCCCCATCCAGCAGAGAGATCCCAGCCCCAGCCTGAATAGGCACCTTGGTAGTGGGGACAGTGTGGATGAGAAGGTTGATGGCAGCCCCACTTAGATTCCTAGGGAACTTGGGAACTAAGCTTTGCAGACAAGTTCCAAAGCTGGACTATTACACAGGCACCAGTGTGGGACAGGATGATGCCACACTGTCTGGCTGAGTGGCTGAAAACTCTGCAGGAGTTCCTGACTCACTGTTTTTCAATGAAGACATTATTAATAAAGAATAAATTTTTCTTCCTGTAGAGATGTGATGTTGGCAGATGCAGCCCTCTGCTCTTGGCCCTGTTGGTTCCCTATGCTGCATATTCAGCTGGGTGACGCACAAGGCCTAGGCATAAAATTGCTACTTATCCCAAGATAATTATCTTTATTATTTTTTTAATACGTCTTAAAGGTTTTATTAACATTCTGAGAAAAATAGAAGCTTGTTTGAGGTACATGATATTCTGCACTGTATAATTTATCTCTGTGTACTTTCTAAAGTTAATGAAGTTATTGAGTAATTACACCGCGTCCCTCGCAGCTTTTTTGGCTTTTTGCATATGCTAAATAGGCAGTGATATATTAGGGTCTGTCTCTTATGGAAGAGGTGGGGATCACATTAACAGCCATTTTGCAGTTATATTTTGAGTTATACAACTAACGGTATTTATTGGTTTTCTTGTGTTTTGTTTTGTTTTCATTTATGTCTACTTTGGCTTGTATATATCTGGACAATGTAGTCGTTTAATTGCCAATAGAATCCAGGCTGAAAGGCAATTCTTAAGGAATCCTGGTGTAATACCAAAGTAATGTAGTGTATGAATCTGGTGGGAGGAGAAGAGGAAGCAGGAAAGGGCCTATGGGATGTGGCTACAAATTACTGTATTCTTTATCTGCCTGTTGGAACATGATGCTTTAACTGTGAAATCTGAGGAAAGCTGTCTCTTCTGGATCATTGCCTTCTCATTGTTGCTTTTTTCCACTCAGTTATTCTCACACTTTAAATAAAGGCTCTGTCAATAACATGTTTTAAATAAAAGTAAGAATAGATGAATTGGATTGGATAAGATTTCTAAAAAAGTAGCTGTAACCAACAGCTTTAGGTTTAAAAATCAATTAGATGATTTAAGGTGCAGAACCTCTTAGGTTTTGCACTGCAGTGGTTGTTCATCGAAGCAAGTAGTTCTCTCCTGAGGAATTTGTTTCTCCATCCATGATGAAACCTTTCTGGAATTGCAGAGCAGATGTTTTATTGTGTAGGACCCTGTTTTAGGAGTCAGCTGGAAAACTTCAACTACGGTACTATATCAGAAGGTCACTCATGTGCCATTTCAGCAATATCTGTCATAGATGCTGCCCCCAAAAGAGCAGATTGTCTCAGTGAAGAGCTGTTGGGAAAGTTAATCTGCAGGGACAAGCCAAGCATGGGAAAGAAAAGGACCAGCTCTGTTTAGAATAGCCCAGTCTTTCCCAAAGGAATGTATTGGTGCACTGTAATTCAAATATACCAGTCCTGATAAACTTTGTTGTTTCATGTGGAATGGTGAATTTGCTTATTTTTAGAAAATCAACTGTATTCAATGTCAAAATCAATGATTCCTGATACTATGTGAAAACAATGTGATCACAGAGAAAAAAATCCTGATTAAATAGCACTTACACGTGGTATCATTATTAAGGTACATATAATTATAATGTTCATGGAGAGTGATGTTCATGTGATGTAATTGTTCTCAAGTATTATAAATGATGCCTATTGCAACTACTATGAATCTGCTGTTGAAACTAGCCTGTGCTGTTTTTTAGTGTGCATGTGCACACACTGCCTGGACTCACTTCTCTGTTGCTTTACAAACCCACAACATTTGGTCATAATTATTTTCAGCCAATTTCCAAGTATTGCTTTGTCCTTTTGTTGTATGCCATGCTCAAAACAACCTCCAGTGCCACTGGAGATTTATTCTTGGGCCCAGTTTTAATTCTTGGAATGGTGCCAAATTTGTGGTTATAAGAAAAATGAGATTATACATGTTATACATACAACACTTTAAACACATTCCTGTTACTTAAATGTGTTTTACTTTTCTTGTAAAATGCATCCTTGTTTGTACAACTGGCACACCCCCGAAGTTCAGCAGGTTGAGCTGTGCTGAGCCAATGTTCAATTTTGATGCTCTCCAGAGGTCTAGATAAGACAGATATTGCAGAGGTGCATCCTTGCTCCATCCATGTGCAAGCAGCCACTTGGCTTTTGCCTGGAGTTGTTGTAGGCTTCTAATGAGGAAGAAATATAAGCACACCGATCTGTGATTTGCATCCTTCCTAAATTCATTGCCTTTCTTAAAATACTTAGCTGAATTTAGTGCTCAGATTAAAAATGCTATTTCAGTAATTGTTTAAAGGCTAACTGGTGAGGCACTAAACAAAAGCTATCATGTTTGTTAGAGCAAAAAGCATTTTCTGTAACAGCTTCTTGCTATTTGATGTGGTGGGGAATGGGAAGGCTTTGAAACCTACTCTATGAATCATTCCCAGCATTTCATGTTACTGAAATGTGGATATTACTTTTAAATGTGTAACTATGCTATTAGAGCCTTCTGTGATTTAGAGAGATCTTTCAGAATACTAAAAAGTCATTATTTACTTTCTTCCAGTCTATTAGTGCAGAACAACTGGCTCTGCAGTGTCAGGGCTGATTGGTTCTCAGTGGACTTGTCTTGTTAATAGGAGGAAAGAGGCTCTTGCTGGTATTTCTGCTCCTGCCTGGAGCATGACTTCTCTAGACAGCCAATTGTGCTGCATTTGATTGGCCTCCCTGGTGTGAGAAAGCAGGGATCCTCACACCCCTGCCTTCAATAGGCTCCTCACATGTGCAAGAGCTTCCAGAGTTTACCAAACACTGAGACTGAGCTGCAGGTACTAGAGGAGTCACCTCAGTGTAACACCAACCTTATGAAGCTGGAATAACTCCAGCCTCAGCAAGGTTTGGCAGCTGTGTTGGATCTCATAATTTTCCCCTTCTATGCTCCTTGCATGTGCCCGTGGAGCTCAGTGATATTTACATGATGGGGCTTGGATCACTTTGTCTCCTACAAATGGAATGTCTAATGTACTCTTTGTGTCATCATTAATTAAACATTGGAGATGCTCTTATGTAGGGCTGGTGTAGGGTAATTGTGTTTCTGACACAGCTGCAGTAAATGTGAAATCTTTGAAAGCTTTGCTGCAGTAGCTGTAGTTCTGCAGCTAGGAGTGAATGAAAAAGAAGTGTTGCAGAGGTGATGTTTACATACAGCTCCTTGCAATGCTACTGCCAGCGGCTATTTACTGAACTTTAAATACACGTGTAGAAGCTGTCAGTAGCTGTATCTGAAATGGCAAGATGGAACAAGTCAAGACCTATACAAAAATATAGGCTTTTATTAAGTTTCAAACTACTTTTCTAAAATCAGTAAAGCTGTATTTTCACCTGGTTTTATTAGACTGATGTCCATTAAAAACCCACTGCTGTTAATTTGCACATTTGACGTCAGCAACAACAAAAGCCCCATTCAATATATCTTTAAATTGCTTTGGTTATGTCAGAGATACAGTTAATTTTCTTTTTAGTAGCTGGTACAGTTCTGTGTTTTGGATTTAATCTAGGAATAATGTTGGTAATACACTGATGTTGTGGTTTTTGCTAAGTAGTGCTTCCCTAAGTCAAGGATTTTTCTCATGCTCTGTCCTTGAACAAGTTCACAAGACAATGGGAGGGAGCATGGCCAGGACAGCTGACCCAAACTGGCCAAATGCTCACGGTTTGAGTGAGAGTTATGTCTTAAAAATTATTCTAAGAAACAATGTGAAATTGGTGGTGGCCATTTATATTATGAATCACTAACAATTGAATAATATCTAGTTTATTTTCTCCAGGCTATAGTATCTATTTTATGAATGCACTTGTACTTCATAAATCATTCTCAAGAGCAAAAAGGAGAAAAATGAAAAATCCATTTTCCTTCAGCCCCTTGGGTCTTTATTTAATTTTTAATGAAATAGAGAGGATACTTCATCAATGGCAGCAATGGAGTAATGGCTTTAAACTGAAAGAGAGTAGGTTTAGACTAGATTTTAGGAAGAAATTCTTCTCTGTGAGGTTGGTGAGGCACTGGCACAGCTTGCTCAGAGAAGCTGTAGATGCCACATCCCTGAAGTGTCCAAGGCCAGGCTGGACAGGGCTCAGAAAAACCAGGTTTGGTGGAAGGTGTCCCTGCCCATGCCAGTGGGTGGGAACAAGATGAACTTTAAGGTATCTTCCAACCAAAACCAGTCTGTGACTCTGATTTTGTGAGAAAAAATCTTGAACTACAACCACTGAAAAATCCCAAGCCACAGACCAAAACAAATAAAGCAAAAGAGCTACCTTGAGACACAAACCAAATTTGAAATTAAATAGATTTTTGAAGCATTTAAAGATTTGGCAGTTACTTAATTCAGCCATGAAATGTTCTTATATAACATACAGCAGTGATTATTAAGCACTTGCATGTTTTTTAGCTGGCATAATACTTATTTCAGGCACAAATCTATCAATCCTGTGTATTTACTTTCTGATTCTGGCTCAACGGAGATCTAGGATCAGAACAATTCTGCCTTTAATGTGGTATTTGTCCTTTGTCCTTATGGTAGACATTGACAGTAAAGCTCTGTATGTCACAGAGAAAGCATCACTCAAATAGTTGAATTCTATTAAGTGAAATAGTGCAGCAGGTTAATATTGTGTGAGACCAGAAAAAGATTTTTCTTCTGTTCCTTTAAGAGTAAGCTTTGACAGTTTGAGGCACAATAGCATAATGGTTTAGGCCCCTGTGTATCACTGGCTCTTGTATTTTACACATGTACCCTGGTGTTTTATTTTGTTAACACTATATTTTTATATTATGTTCTTCAATCTCCATTTGATTCTGATTTGAAGATACCAACAAGAAAAAAAATGTAGTGGTGCTGGGAGGGTGGTGATGGTATCATTTGGTGTTTTACTTCAAAGATTAATCAACCTTAAAATACATGCCTTATTTCCAGGTCAAAATTTTCCATCCTAAGTTTCTTTCTAGATTATGTTTTGCTGCTAGACTTATACTTCCTCTCTTCATTTTTTTTTTTCTTTGATGGAGACTTAAATGCCTTGGTGAGCTCTCATTCCTTTCCTTCATAAATGTTCATGGTTTGGTATTTTCCTAATGCGATCAAATGATTCATTTGTTTTCTTCAGTGTTAATGCTAGGAGTAGATTCAGTGAGTTGGTGCCTATCTTGCCCTATTTCATGTAGTTAAATGAGGAAATATGTTGTGCCTTTTGGGTAGAAAATAGGAAATCTTGTTGTTCAGTCTTGAGCAAGAAAGGTACCTGTGTCATGGACTCATCATGTTACTGTTTTACTTTCAGTGACCTTGGTCTATTGTCAAAAATACACAATGCTTCTTACTTCCCTAGGAAATATCTTGGTCCATATAGTACTTTTCTATACAGAAGAAGGAAAAATCTCTCATTCTCACACTAATGGAATTTTCTTTAAGAAATATTTCTATTACGGCCATTATTAACTTGATTTTCAGTGCATCATTCAGGTTGCAAGCACCTAGTAGGTATCTTATAGCTCTTTCAGAAAGCAGGTGAGGAATCTAGATCCATCTCAGTGCATTAGACTCAATCACCTTTATATATTATGGCACTTTAAAAGTCTGTTTAAAGAAAAAGAATTAGAGCTTGATTTACATTAGTGATCAACATGTAATTCAGTCAAGATTAATGCTTGTCTTTAGCCCTGTGCTATCATTCTGAATTATTTCAGCAGGTATTTGCATACTGCCTGCATTGTAAAATATAAAAAACATTCTTTATGGAGTAAAGGTGAAATTGCTGCTGTATCATTATCAAAAGCACAAATTTACTACTTGCTGCTACTTTACCACAGATAGCACTAGTACTACTGACTTGTTCCTTTCTGTTGGTATTGCTAGAACATGTTGCTGATTGTTTATTTCCTTCTCCAAATGTGCTTTCCCTAACTTGTTGCAGTGTCTGTTGTTATCATGCCGCTCAAGCCAACTATATGTGGAAGTAGCATATTCAATTCTTGATACATTTATTACATGCAGAACACTCTGTGAAAATAAAACTCTATTTGATCAACTCTCAAACAGCATTTGGAGGCTTCACACAGTCTTTAGAGTTCCATCTTTGTTGTGCATTGCCAGCAAAATGACTCTCTCTATAGCAAACCTAAACATTCTTCACACCCACTAGCAGCTGAACCTCTCTTAATAGACAGGTTTTTTTTCTCTTATGCACTGTGATTAGTTGTTTTGCTGCCTTGGATGGCAGTTCTGCTAAATTTTTATTGCTTCCTGTGCTTATGGCTCATTTATTGTTTTTCATCTGTTTGCTTACTGAATAGATTTATTACCTTTGCATAAAATAATTCTCTTGAGACAACTACTTGTTTCCACAGAGGATTCTTCAGTTTTAAGTTATTCTGCAGTTTTTGGTTTCTCTCACTCATATACAGAAGAATTTTGCTAGAAATCTGCATGGATCCTGAAAAGGAAAAAAAAAGAAACAATAATAATTAAAAGAAACTCAGTAAGGAAAAAAACTTTTTATAAGTTATCACATTTAGAACTTTGCCTTTAACGGCAGTTTTCTTCCCAGACTAGAAATTCTAGTGTTGCTATGCATTTTCAAAGGAACTCTGAATGCTTAGTGTTCTGAGGAGTTCAGATCACATGTCTTTGTCTAGATACCTGATCAGATTTTTAAGAAATAATTAGGCACTGCACAACTGCAGCTTATTCTCAGTCTATCGGTCTATAAGATGTGAGCATGCATTGTCTCTGCTCTGAAGCTGCTGAGACAGGTTATCAGTACAAACAGCCATTTTGCAGAATGAAACAAAAAAAAAAAATCTCTCCAAATTCTGTCTTGCAGCAGTAGTTAAGCCATTCTTGAATTCTTTCACTGTGCAATCTGACCATTTCTTATGAGATGTTTACATTGGAGTAACTATTTAATAAGAGAGAGTTATTTCTACAGAGCACTCCAAAATTCAGACTTTTTATAACTTACCATACTAGTAAGGGTAGATACCACAGACATCTGCATGGTTTATCTACAAAGAAGCTGCAAATAAGCCTATTGTCATCTTAAATACATGGTACCTTAATATTAACATTAGGAATAGTTTAACATGTTGAAAAACAGATGAGAAGTGAATACATTCCCTAGCAACGATGCTGAATTAAATGAACAATTGGATACCAGTCTTGTCACAGATATTACTTTTCTCTGTATCACTGAACATCAGCTAATTAAAAAGTTCATTTAGCCAAAGGAATTATTTTTATGAATTCAGAAATATGCTTTAAGCAAATACAAAGGAAAAGTAATAAAGCTTAATTTACTTATGAGCACTCTCCCCCACCTGCTGTCTACCTATATTTCAGCATTTGGATGATCCAGCATCATTGTAGTATTCTTCTTTTCAAAATAAATTCAGCTCATTAGCAGATAACTAAATTCTCACCTTCCCTAGAACACGACCATGAGAAACAAGTTCAAATGGTGGTGAAATAATTAATTTTATTTAATTTCCAAAGAACAGTGTGTAATGTGACAGCACTCAAACATGCTTCTTTTATTCAGAGATTTTGAATTAAAGGAGCTTCTCATATTTTTATTGCTGCATAAAGTAACAGCCATGTCCATTTCTGTGGACAAGTGATTTCCTCAGATAATGGATTTCCTATCTTTTCCAAATGGAAAAATAGGATCAGAGCAGAACAATGATTTTTGTCCTTCCTCTACATCTACCAAAATAGCTACAGTCTTCTGAAATTCTGCTTGAGAACATTCTTAAAAGGTGCACACAGAGTGACTGCTAACCACAGACCAAACAGGGTTGTGTAAATCATTACATTTCATTTGATTCTTTTTCAGTTCCTAGTCTTCCAATTTTCAGAAAAGCAGGTAGATCAAACTAGTTAGTGGGTTTTTTCTTTGTGTGTGTCTGCTTAAAATCTTGTTTTCAAGTAAAAAGGATGATGGTTAAATTGAAAGGAGGAAATTATGATAAGCTTGTATTCTGCTCTTTGTAAAGTAGTAATTCATTAGTGAAATTAAGTGAGGGGTGATATACTCTAGGGTTCCTCTGGGGATTTTTTGTTCCACTCCCAGCCCCCAAAACTCAATAATCCATCTTGTAGGATTAATCCTTCAGTCCCAGCAGGGCCTGAAAGGTGTTTGGAAACTTTACCAGAAGTCAGGAAGTGGGGGTTTGAAACCCCCTCCCCAAGCACACTGCCTGCTATCTATTGCCAGAAAGTCAAGTTTTTCCTGCAGTGCCCTGTCACTTGTCCCAGCCTCTCTCCATCCAGCCGGTGATGATAAACCATCCTCTCCTGAACGTGCCAGGCAAATGATACAACGGTTCTGCACCCTTGGTCTTTCTGCTTTATTTCTAAGCACTGAGGTAGCTCTCTCCTCAGCTCTTCTTGGCTTCCTCAGCCTCCTGAAATAGCACATTTGATGCATGCTGTCATCCATGACAACACACAATTCCAGCTTTCTGCTGAAGCTTAAGATGCTTTAAGTTAATGCAGTAAAAAATTAAAAGCTTGTACTGTATTCATTAATGATTCTCCTGTGCTCCCTCTGTACCTCTTCAGCTCCTGCTTAACTTTTGTCACTTGCCACAAATGGAAAAACCCTCACTGTGCAGTGCTGGCTCTGACCTGAGCCTGCCTCTTACAGAAATTACTGGCTGAACTAAATTTTATGTGATGTATTAAGAGATGTATGACTATGAAAGCAGAACCAAATAATTTACTGTGAAGAATTTAGCTTTTTATTTAGTGGGAGGGGAGAAGAGTTTTTTTATAAGCTACTTGTTCTCCTGGAGCATATTTGCTGTACAGGACATGACATTCCTGGTGGGAGATCATTTGTGACACTGAGGACAATTGTAAATTTTAGCTGAACAGATTATTATTGATTTGATATATGGAACTAATTCATTATATGGTCTTTGACAACATGTTTTAAATTATGAATTTCCTTGGGAATGCACGACTAATTTTCTTAACATTTTTTAAATTCAGTTAACGCACTGTTGCAGATATTAATTTCAAAAATATATTCAAGCACATTCTTTTGAATTGTCCATGTACCAGTCTTTGTCCACTGAACATCACGAATAATAGTAAACCTATAATCTTCTTATCACATTTCAGTTGTAAAAATCATCCTTAAGTCCTTCCAAATGTATAGTGCTTTTCTACTTTAATTTTAAAAAAACGAGCAAAAAAACAAACAAAAAAATCCCACCACAAACAAAGAAGTCCAAACCCAAATCCTTGCTGTTTTCTAACCATTTGTTATCCCTTGAGCTGTCACCTGGCTGGTTTCACATTATTTTACATTTTTTTATAAAGATGAAACATTTAAGAAACAACTTGGTCTGTGTAGAAATAGTTCTTCTTTCAAATTTTCATCTGATAGAGTCAAAAAATTGCAATACTTCACATAAAGAATCAAGACAGCATTGAACTGTTTTCCTTTTACACATGAGCTCCCTGTGAATTTTCTGTCTTTCCTTATTTCATAAAGAGAGTGAGATGGAGAGGAGAGTGTAAATCACCAGGGCCTGGGAACGCAGCTTTTGGATGTGAGGGGGTGAGAGGTCAGCAGTAGGCAGAGTGCACTGGGAGATGGAGGAAATTTGACAACTTCCCCAAGCAAAGCTGCAGCTCAAAGGTGTTGAAAGGAAAGGATTGCACCTTTGTCTTTCATTTTCTCTTTGATGGTGTTGAACACTGCAGAGCATTTGTTCAGTGGTGGATGTAGCCAAAAGAGTTTGTTGATGCAGACCAAAGAGTTGGTTGGGAGAACAAGGGAAGAAAAGGGTGCTTTGAGGAATGCTTCTTCTATGCCCCGAGGCTCTATATTTGAAGTAGCAGAACTACATGCAAAATCAAAATGACTACAAACCACACCAATGTAAACAATGCTTTCCTCACAGCTTCCTGGGATTATCCTGTCTTTTATGATGGTTTGATTCATTTTGGGGTTATGCATCAGGCTTGCATTTCAGATGTTATTTTCTTTTTTGATCTCTTCTTATTTTTCTTTCTTTCAATTTCTTTTTCTAATCTCTAAAAATGCTTCTATCTGTATCAAAGTCCAATAAACAATAAATTAACACTGAAACCAGAACTGCATGTAATGAGAGGCATTGGGAGGGTTTCATGTAGACATGTCATGGAAGGCTTTCCCAGGTTATGTCTTACCCATGCACTGAGCCAGGATAGCTCTTTTTAAATGCTCTTCATATCAGAGGAATAATAACAGAATGATTGAAAATAAATGAAGTGACCATCTGCTCTACGTTTTGGAGGCTATTATTACCAAATGTTGCTACATTTTAGGAGCCAAGTTTTGAAAACATTAATACATACTTATGACGGGCTTAGTAGCACTCCTGGAATTTACTGTGAGCAAAAATTTTATTAATGTAAGAATTGCATGCTAGTGAATTACCAGAAGAAAAGACTTTAAGGTATAAAGATCTACACATTTACAGTAGATTAATAAAAAAGTGCAGAAGTTTGTATGAGTCTCCAGAAGACTCACAGACACTTATAATCACTTAGTTGTGAGAGCCCTCTTGTTATCTCTGGTTCTAACTGGTACTCAGGGCAGGCTCTATGTTTGCTCAGAACCTTGTACAGGTGTTTTGGATAACTCCAAGGAAAGAGGTTCAACAAGTCCTCTGGACCCTTGTTCATATCTGGCTACCTTCATTGTAAAGAGATTTATTTCTTATATTTAGCCAAAGTCCCCCAGACTCCAGCATGTGTTCGTTGCCTGTTGTCCTGCCTGTATCCTCTACAGGAAGCATCTGGCTCCATCTCCACATCCTCCCACTCCGTGGCTGCAGGTGTCTTTCTCCAGGCTGAACAAGGACAGCTCTTATCCTCTCCTCAAATTCCCCGTGCTCCATCCAGCCCCCGCCTTTCCAGCCCTTTGCAGGACCTCATTCCAATGCACCTATGCCCAGCTTGTACTCAAGAGACACAAAATGAGACACAGCACCTGGAATGTGGCCTCACAAGTGCTGAACAGAGGAGGAGGATCACTTCTCTCAGGCTTCTGGCTGCATTCCTGCTAATTCTTCCCAGGATGCAGATGGCCATTTTTTGTTTCAAGGGCACACTGCTGGCTCTGGTTCAAGCTGTCCACCAGCACCCTCAGGTCTTTTCTGCAGACTCGCTTTCTCTCTGCCTGGTCCCACATCTCTACTCCTTCTGTGGGATTCTTCCATCCAAGACACAGGACTTCATATTTTATTTTGCTGAATTTTATGAGTTCAACATCAGCAACTGAGAATCAGGATGCAATCAGTTAATTATCCTTTGCTTCCTGCACGCTTTCGTGTAGTTCCAGAGGCATTTAAATGTGGAGGTAGTTGTTTCTGTCCTTCAAACATTGGCCTTTAGTTCTCTTCACTAATAGCTTTGGTCATTTAATAACATATTTTACAGCAAGGTCAGGTTAACAGGAGTTTTTATAGGTCAATATTTTACAGGGAATTGGTGAACCAAAAACTGTAATTATGCATGTGAAATAATCCCTTGAATAATTGGTGGTGATTAACTGGCTGTTATCATTGAGACAGGTTATAAGGATTTGATATAAGAGGTAGAAACCAACTTGCCAAACTTATGGCAAGTAAATTTTATATATTTCATAAAGCTCTCAATTTACTCTCTTATATCTAGACAACAGGGCAAATACAGCAATAATTGTGATTTTTGTCAATTGGTATTGCAATCTAAAAATTGCAACTTTAAGGTGAGTCTTGATGGCAGTATACCAGAGAGCTTCAAAAATTTGACAACCATTTGTCGGTGCACAAGATTGAATGATGAGTGCTAACAGTGCTTAAAAGTTTCATCTGGTTAAGTATTTTATGCACAGCTGCGATTTTTTTCCATATAATTTGATACTGTGCAACAGAATACAGCTTCATAAGGCTCCTAAGTATCACCTTGCAAGGTTCAGCAACATTGAGAATAGTATATGAACATCAACTAAATTCTGTATTTTTGGAATCAATAACCTCTCCAAAAAATTTTATAACTACAAAAGGAACAGGACAATTCAGAGAGAACAGAAAATTTCTGTGAAAACAACCATATTGTGGGTGAAATAATACATCTTTCATTTCTGATTAAGCCCAAAGAACATTGTTCTGAAACTACCTCCAGTGGAATCCTCCCACAGCCAGGAATGATGTACTAGAGATATGTTAGAGGTTTGGAAGGAGGAGCTAAAACTGAAATTGTAGCAATGTCTAAAAATAAATAATTGAAAATAGTTTCAGTTGAAGCAGTGTGTTTAGGAAGGAAAATATCATGTGTGCAACATGATATATGGACAAATGACAGGGAGAAAAAGATCAAAACGAGCGATGTTGATCTGTCAGAACAAAGGTTCAAAATTATTTCTCTTATCCCAAGTATATTTCAAAAATATCAGTCTATAAAGTGTACTGAGGTCTCTCAGTTTTTGCTGCTGAAACTGTTGCATTTCCTACAGAATATTTAAATTCCATTGGAAAAGGGACTAGATCCCAGGTGTTGCATCTTCCAGGAGACTGATCGAATTAGCTCTTGTATTCAACTATCCCTTTCCAAGAACCATTTCTTCAACTTCCTTAAGCAGGCTGACCTTCACTGGAGGATTTTTCTAGGTTTGTTGGCTTCAGACAGTGCCCCAGATTCCCCCAGCTGTTGGCTTCTGCTCATATCCAATGAACTCTCACAGGGCTATTTCCTAAGACACTACTGTAAGGTAGCTACTGATTATTTTGGTAAAATTGCTGTATTAACTGTCTGCTATTTCACTCTACTTATTTTTAAGCATGTTATGTACTTCTGGAATGATAAATACTAAAGAACTTAATTAGATCTACTTATAATTGCTTATGCAGTTCCTTTAAGAGTGCAAATTCACCTGGCACAAAATTAAAAAGGATACATTTAATAAGTGCTACCCTTTTAATTTGAATACAAGTCAAAATAGTCTGTAACACTCATTCCAGACAACATATACTACTTTTACAGTGCAGAATAATTCCTGTTTTGTACAGCTGGTGCTGATTAAAATAAATTCACCTAATTCAATTTAATAAAACTAGCTAATTTAAGAAAAGTCTGTGCATTAAAATTTACTGTACATGACAACTTTTCTCATTTCAGAGTGCACCCTACCACCTCTATTTGATTAGATTTCTTATTGTAAGTTCTGAAAAGGTTAATGAATACCTTAACAAAGCAGCTCAGGTTCTATAATTGGGTGTAATAAGCTGATGTGGTGATGGGCTTCTTTGTCAATGTAATTCTAATGAGAGATCTAGGATGTGCTATAGAAACAACATAGAAAGAAGTGTGAAGAAAAGAACAATCTCTGAAGTTCCTGGTTTACAGGTATGCTATAGAAATTGTTTCATTTCCTAGCTGATGTAAACTGCTAACAAAGCTCTCTACAGTTATATACTCCATATCTGCAAGCATGTACCTCAAAGGCAATTACTTTTCACTCCCATAAACAGAGACAGAAAATTTCTGTTACAAGGCTCAAACTGTAAAAAGGTGTCTCCTGAACTCATCTGAAACCCAGCTGTGCTCTGAGTTTCTAGCTGAGATTTCAGATTGCCTTCAAAGTGAATCTGCCTTTCACACTTGACCTTGGTTTTGCTGGGGTAAAAATGAGAAGCTGGTCATCATTGCTCTGCTAAGAATCCGTTTTCTTGATAATTCAGAAAATTCATCTCTGAACCTAGTTCCAGTTCGCAGTACTGTTTTTTGAATACATATGATGAATTGTACAAAGGAGTACAGCTTGAGCAGCACTAATACTTCTGTGTGTCTGGTGCTTCTTTGAGTCATCTCACTGACTGATGTGTCCCAGCATTGCACTTGGTCACCTCACTCTGAATCCCACAGTGCCAAACATTTGATTTTTTTGTATTTTTTATTTTGTGATCTTTCAACTCAAGGAACATGGTTTTACTAATATTTTCCAATTTTCTAGCCTTGCCTTTCCTGCACTACTCAGCTTCATTCTGTTTGTGTAACATGAGTCCTCAAGGATATGCAGCTCTTTTGTGTGGTATCCTGAGCTTTTCTACATTCATGCAACAGCCTGAATTTCTTCCATCGTCAAAATTGGCAAGAACATTCTCTATTTTTTTTAAAGAATTCTCTTTAACAGTGAGGATGTTTTACAAGATGGATCCAAACTGAACCTTGAGGAATGAAGTGTTTTTAACCTTTTCCAAGCTCAGGATTTCTCTCTTGTCATTTACTTTTCTCATTCTTGTTGTAATAATTTCCCAATCTACTTTTTAACATTTTGCTAATATTTTTTCCTTGAGGCATAACAATAAAATATTTACTGAAATATAGATCAATAATAGGTGGTGTGTTTCCTATATCTCATGTGGAAATAGTGTGGATTAGTAATAGAAATGGCTTGTGAGCAATAAACAGTGAACGTAATTACAGTGGGAGAGGAATGGGAGGCACATGCAAGGTGAAAGGACTGAAGTAAATTATCACACTAAACAATGAGATTTAGATATGAACCAGGTTTTTAACATTTTATTTCCATCTTAAGTTCCTAGTTTTCATAGCTGCATACCAAAATTACTATATACTACCATGTAATGACTAAAATAAACTTGGAGTGGAGGGTGAAGAATATATTTCAGTGTTTGACAAATAGAACATGCAAATGTGAAATGAATTGCTGTGATGAAGGTGGGTAATGTAAGCAAGTTCTGTGTTATCCTAACTGCAAGATCTTTCTTTAAGGAAACCTTTAACCCATCCTTACCATAACCGAGCTTCAAATAGCATTCAATGTTTTCAATGTATTTCAGAGGTTTGGTACATCTTCAATTTCTATTAGAAGATCGCCAAACAACTGGCTTCATAGTAAAGGCTCCAAATTTCTCTAAATCACATGGCTGTGTAAGTAGATATCTTAGCTATAATTTTTGTAGATGAAGCCATCTTTCCATATACCTAATCAGAGACTGGATGAGATTGGAAGGGATCTCCAGAGGTCCAAACCCCCTGCTCAGGCAGGGCCACCAGGGCAGATTAGCCAGGACCATGTCCACATGGATTTTAAAATGTCTCCAAGGAGATACAGCATCTCTGGGCAACGTCTGGGTACAAATAAGTAGTATTAGTATAAAAAGTCAATGACTGTCTACCTATGTGATTTGCATACAAATATATAAAGTTGCATTCATGAAGAATACAGTTGAACAAAATCTAAATTTGAAGTCTAACTCTACAAGTCCACAGAAGTATTTCAATCTAACTTTTTTCTTAAGACTTAGGGAATGGTTATTTAGCATAATAGTTGTTTATGTTATCAAAAGAACCTTCCAATTTAAATTTGTTGTCTATCTACACAGCAACAAAAAAGAAAATTAAACCTGAAACATACATAGGATCTGTATTTGTTTTTCTCATACCTGTTTCCCCTGGCTGAGTCAAGCTTAGGGGAAGAATTTGATTAAAGTACCTTTGCATTTATGCATTTAGTACAACACTTTTTTTTATATATAGCATTTCTCAACTCATTCTACCTGAATTCTCTTCCAAGGAAAATGTATTATTCATTTTTATATATTTCTAGCAGTGGCTATGATATTCAAAGTTCTGTTGTATAAAAAGCACATAGATTTGACCCAAAGAACTCCTGTGTCATGAGAATAAAGTATGTGGTATCCACAATACCATGTCCATCATAAATCTGGGTGTTAAATACATCATTTAAAATAGATAATTCAGTCTTTCAGTGTGAGGTGGACTGAATAAATACTTACCCTATTCCTTCAGCAAGTGTATCTTTTCAGCTTGTATTCTCCTTAATTGTAAAAAATTATTTATACACAGTTTGGTTTTATATGAGTCTAGGCCCATTTCTGTTGACTGCTTGTCAGCTGGTGTAAATTGTGATTGTTCCCTAAGCCACTGAACCCATGAATGTTTGCATCAGGTTGGCACCTGCTTGAATAATGTGCTAGTAGCTTGCAGTGGCCATGGAGGGAACTTGTATAAAAATGAAGCTGAATGAGTCCTAGACAAATGTTTTTGAATGGGCCTCTCAGGCTACAAAATAAATTTGCATTCATAGTCTACTGTATCTTAACATTACCAGCAAAAATGCAACCATTTCATATCAATAAGTTATATGAAAGGATTATCCAATGTGAATAAAAGGAGTAAGAAGCTGTATCTATTACTTTCCAATCCATCTGGATTTTAATGAAAACTACTAGTTTATGATAATGAAAATACCTTAGAAGCTAAATTATTGAATTCCTATTCAGTATCCTTTTTTTAAAATTTATTTTTAAAACCAGCGTAATCTCACAGGCTGTTCAAAGTGCCTTACAGATTGTTAAAAGAAGCATTTTTCTCAAAATTAGATTTAGTCTTCTCTTCTGTTTGTCATCGTGTTGTTACACACAGCATACAAACATTATTTAGAAAATATACTCTCCAATCAACCAGCACTTATTTAAAAATATATTTTGGGTTACAAGTGAATTTGAATATCAAAAATATATGCTGCACTTCTGAGCTTCCCTCATTAAATCATCACCAGAAAAAAGGCCTTATTATGTCATAGCAGGTAGAAGTGACACATGGAGTGATGAACTAATTCACTCTACTGATGAGGCCATTCAAATGAGTCAATATTAGAGATTATAACCTGTCATAGTTGAAAACACATAAAATTTACTTAGGTACCAGGAGATGAATACAAAAAGAAATCTCAATCAGTGTCTGTATGTGAGGAAATGTTTTAATTTCACCAGATACTTCATGACTCTGATAGAAATCCAGGGAGTCAGTTGGATTCACTTTTATACAGGAGATCCCTTATTTCGTGTCTTGCCTCTTTTCTTTTTCATTAGTGCTTGATTTTGTCCCCTGCACACTGCCCTGTCTGTTTACAAGGATGTTCAGTGATGTTTAGCTGATACCTCACTGTAAAAAGGAGAGGCTGTTTCTGCAGAGAGACATGTTGAGAGTAATAGCACAGCAACAGCAAAATGACACTAAGCATAACGGAAAGTTAATGGGAGGCTACTCTGGCTACTGCTAGGCAAGCTTGTGTCAGAGGGATTACAATAACCAGTATTATTTCTATTATCCAAGGCCTATTATGATCTTCTGAGTGCAACTGTGCTGTAAAAGTAGGGGTGGCAAGTATTGAAAAATTACTGTAATAGAGGACTACAGAGCTCAGAGTAATTTTGAATGATTGCAGCACAATTTCTATGGTACTTTTGAAAATCATGGCCCCACAAAGGGTTGTGGCATCCCAGCACTGCATTTAGAACAGGAGAAGGGTACACATCAATCTTCCTCTAAAATGTCATGAACAGAATATAGTTTGCTGTTATTTTCAGATTCCCAAAGAGTTTAAGGAAGATTGAAAGATGACGATAAAATGGTGACAATTCAGTTTGGGCCAGTGAAATATTTCCATTCCTCCTATGTTTGTGTGCGCACTTTCTGGGGACAAAAAGTGAACATTTGATCTTCTAAATCTACTTGCCAGCTAGTTATATTCACTGATTCCTCAATTTCTTTTGCTTGCACACCAGCACCTATCCGTTTAATAAATAAATAAGCAGAGTTTAAGTGCATTCCTTTTCAGGTACTGTAAGTGACTGACTTCAAAGCTCTTCATGCTAGATTGGTTCTGTGTACACAAAAGGGGGCAGAGCAAATGCACGTTACTTAGTTGACCAGGATAGTGAACCAGAAGCCATGGCCTCGCAACTTATTTCACTTCAAACAAATTTATTTCAGCTAATCCACTAGTACTTCCATGACACAAACTTTATCTGGAACTTCAACAGATTTACACTTTGCTTTAAAATGTGTACAGGAGGAAGAAATGAGTGGAGTACCTATACTAATTAGAAAAAAAATTTAAAGTAAAAATATTTTTTAATAACAAAACAAAAGTGCTTGTAACAAAGCTAAAAATTTACTGGCTACTTGAAAGTTCACAATCTCATCTTTCACATCCCCCCATTAAAAAAATTATTAAAAGCCATTCTCAAAGAAATTTGCAAATTACTCTGTTTCATGTTGTTTTCCTCTTTCATTAGCCCACTCTTGGACACATTTCTAATAACATACCTTCAGGTGCTCATCTGAACTACTTCCTCTGTGTTTTAAACTCAGCTAATAAGGCATTAATAAGCTGTAATCTTAACCAATGTTCTTGAAATGATGGTGCTGAATTAACAGCAAGTAGGGGAAAGACTACATTATGTCCACTCACCCAGTTTAGTATTTTAGCCTTTCCAGTGATAGGGTCTCACCAGGAGTTACTGTCACTGACTAGAGGCTTTTATGGGAGGAAATATTGTAAACGGCTCACTAGTGATGGATGTTGCTAGCATAAGTTATAACCTACTGTATGTGGAATATGAGCTGCTCTTATTCCTTTGTGTCTTTGAGTTCCTAATGATGGTGGGCTTTAAGAACAGGCTCCTGCTTGTGCTGGTTTCTAGTAAGTTTTTTATTCTTGGTTGAACCGTCTGTGTCAATAACGACCCCTGCACTCTGTTCATTTCCAATGTCTGCAATTGAGGGCGAACATTAAAAAATATAGGGAGGCTCAGGGAGTTGAATGATTAAAAAAAAATATTAAAGAGAAAATGTAATTCATGGAGGAAATATTCAAGAATATATGTTTTGAAGTGTTTGTCAAATACAATATGGTGATCATATTTTTCTCTAAATGTCAGTGTAATAGAAAGTTAGTAACAGATGAGCCTTCAATCTACCAAAGAAAGGTTTAAATATATATATTAAAAATGTCTTAGAAATGAAAGCTCAAATTCAGCAAATTTAGGGCAGAAATAAAATAACATTAAATACTGGTAGTAAGTTAGCTATTGGAAAAACTTACCAATATATATTCTTTGCTTTTAATGAGATTTATAATATTTTCTACAATAAATGTTTGTTTGAACTGGAAAGTTATTAATAATATAATGAAATAAAAATGGTAGCTGTTTAACTCCGTTTCTCTTGTCAAGTGACTATTGTCTGTTTATGCACATCTTCAAAAATATTGGTTGATTATATCATAAAGTGGTTGTGTAATCCTTTGCTCTTTATAGATTCCAAAGTTAGGAAGGCAGTCCATCAATTCTTTGGCTATTCCCTTTGCTATTCTAGCCCTTTACTTTTTTCAGTAGGTTTTCAGATATTGAGGTTCCAGAAGAAGGGTACTCTGAAAAGTTTGATCAGTCAACTTAAATAAATAAAATTTTTTAATTATTTCTGTATCTGTTGTTTATATTGGCATAAAACCAACTAAACAAGCTATCTTACCATAATAGAGGTTTGGGGTTTCAGTCTAAGGATACTTTTTTGATTTTTAGATCACAGAAGAGATGCTGAAGCAGCCACACTGTCTGTTAAAATCCTGAAATTATTTCCTCCTTACTAATCGAACATGCTGTAGCCTTTCCCAGAATTATTTCCTCCCTGTACCTCTAAGCTTTGGGTTTGACACCAAAGTGGGTGGTTCTGTGTGCTGCTGATGTGCTTTTCCAAGAGACACCATGGCAAAGATATTTACTTTTAGGAGCACACAGCCTTTGCACACATCTTCTGGTTCTTTTTGTTTATTCAGTTTTTTTTCCAAAGAAAGTATTTTTTATTTTCTTCTGAGCAGATGATAAGAAATAAGTTCCTACTGTGACATTACTAATGTTTTTGTTCCCTTTTACATTTGATATATGATTCTCACTCTTGAACTTTGAGATATCATACATTTTTCTGAAATATTCAGTATTTTCCACTTTTTCTCTTTTTGTCCTTTCTGAAAAAAAGGTTATCATTGTTTCTAGCTAAAATTTGCCTGATAGTTATCCTATCTCCCTTTCTGGTATGTTTTTGGCTTGCTGTTCCTTTGTACTACTGTTTAGGCATTTGCTCAGACAGCATGGAGGCAGCTCTGGTTTGATAACATGAATCAGCTGCAGAGGGTCACATAAGGTGACGCTGGGTTTTATGTTATTGGAGTTATTTTGTGCTTTAGAAAAACCTCTAAGAGCCTTTGGGTATTTTTGGAACACTGTTCTGTTTCAAGAGCCGTGGTAATGTGTGTACAAGAGGTACCTTTTCCTTGCTAATGCCAGCTGTGTTGTTGTCACCTGTGTGTGCACCTGCAGCATCAGCTGTCTCAAAGCCTCCAAATTATGGTGTCTTTTGGAAATTTGGAGCTCTGATAAAATGCAAATGATTGTTCACTTCATGAACATGTGTTTCATTGTTTTGGTTGCTTTGGAGTACTGATCAATTCTAAAATCCTAAAGTAACCTTTCATACTCACCCTCCCTGAGTTATCTATGGTGATCAGATTGATCACTGCCACTTAGGCTCCCTTCTAAACAGAACATCTTAGGGGAAAGATGCTCAGCTCAGCCACAGAAGTTGTTCACTCTCTGAGATTTTTAATACTTGGTGTGACATTTTCAGAGTGCAGTCATATTATTTTCCTCACATGTTGTCCAATTTCAATTGAAATAAAGACATACAAATTCTTGCAAATCTTGTGACAGTCAACAGCTCTTTATTGTAAGAAAAAAAACTCAGTTCAGTGAACCAGAATTCAGTCATTTTTATCAAGGTTCTGTGTAGCCACCCAGTCATACTTGAATAGCTGAAGAGTAGCTACAGCATGAGCTTATGGTATCACAAGACATGTGGTGGGATCCATCGTCAGGGAATTAAGAATACAAGTGTAGGAACTAAGAGCTCAGAACTTGTTCCCTGACATCTGTTCTGGCTGTGTACTGTCTGTTCTGTTTACATAGTGCTTTGAAAATATTTAACTGTTAGTGTTTTTTCCTACAAGACAGAGTTAATTTGAAGGAGAGAGCAGGAATTATTTGGAAGGCTTGAAAGAGTGGCTGTGTTCTGATTAAAAAAATGTCAGGTCTATGAGACTGAATATTTTGAAAGAGATACTAGAATGCTTTTTTGGGTGTTTTCTTTTTTAGCTAGATCATGAAAGCACTGGGGATGAATATTTTTCATCCTTCTCTGCAAAGAATTGTCATACCTGTATAAAATCCAATCAGTAGATAAATCAGTCTTCTTATATAATAGGTTTTAGGTAGGGAGGACAAAATTCTGAAGGTGCCACACAAGTTTAATGGCATTTTCCAAAGTTCAAGCACATTATTTTTACTATAATACTAACCCGCATCATTAAAACACCAGAAGACATTGACTCTCAAATAACTGTTATAATGATCTACTGTGTCCTGTCCTCCCAAGTTCAAGGGTGCATTCTGGTGGTCATATTTCTTCTACAGGCCCACGAGTCTGTGAGCACCGTGAGGATTCAATAAGGATCCTCAATTGATGAACTGAATATGTTAAAGGTCTGTTAAACAGTGCTGTGCTTGGATCAGTGTGTCTGATAGAAACTGGTCATGGAGAACATGAATATATGAGTCCATATATATATATTTTTTTTTTAAAGCTTTTATTTTAATTGGTATTCTGGTTGCATACAGAACCAACAGAAGGGTTCCAGCCACAATCTTTTGCACTCCCCACAAGCAGACAGGTAGAGTCATATCTATTTAAAAGCATTAGTAAGACCATGGACCAAAGATTGTGTTCAAAATAGAGAACAAATTATAGCCTTGTGGAAATGTCATTTTTGTTTTATAGTAGATTCTGGAGGAAGTAAAAAAATACTTTAACAAAAAGCATGGTGTTTATGGCTTGGTCAGAGGACAAACTCTTCTAAAAGGCTGAATGAAAAACATGGTATGTCCTAAAGCAGGTCTTAATTTAGTAGAGATTTTATGTCATTTTGCAAGTTGGTCACACAGAACATTCAGCTCTTTTCTTTATTAAAATGCAAAGTCACACCTCAAGGAATAAAAGGCTTTGCCATACTTAAATGAGGGAGGGGAGAGGTGACAATGTACTCTTGAAAAATATGATTCCGAAAATAACTTGAGTGTCAACATAGTGAAGCCAAATGTAATTTATCCCTGTGTGAAAAGTTAACTATGAGAGAGAGCTCTAAAGCTTGCCTTTAAGTGGGAAGTGATTAGGTCAAACAGATCCTTTAGCACCTGTGTATGATATTAAATATGTCATTAACAGAGACCATTAACAGGCATCGTATTTTCAAAATAAAGTTGAAATTGGCAGGGAGTTTGGAACTGGATGAATTTTAAGGTCACATCCAACCCAAACCATTCTGTCATTCTATCATCCTTACATGGCAATATGATGGAGTTGCTGACTCTTGAAGTTATTAATTAGAAAACAGATTTTGTTGGGGTTTTGGTTTGTTTTTTTTTTAAGATAGGCTATGCTCGTAACACATTTTTTAATCTGACAGCCTGAATTATGGGTTCTGTTTTGTGCAGGAGGATGAACTGGATGATCATAGAGTGGTCTTCTCTCTACTTAGAAATCTGTGCATGTATGGAATAAATGGGTAAATGTAGTGATCTGTCAGAAATCATGTAGAAAAATTATGTAAAACACATTAGACAATACTATTTTTTCAATCACCTTAAGACATTATGAAAGGACTCAGATGTATATAAAACCATGGCAGGAGCTATATGGCTCTTCTAGAAAATACACAGGACTTACACTAATATTAGACTAATGGGACATGTTGTGCAAGACTTGAGACTCTCAGTGACAGGACCACAGGGGGAAAAAAACAGAACTGAACACCTTTGCAATGTCAAAATCAAAACAGAAACTATTTATCCATATACATGACTACAGAGACATTTGAAATATTTCCAAGAGTTCTAAATGTCACTAACTGCATTGTGTTGTCATTCTTACTGTATATCATCTAAACACAAACTAGGAACTGGTTTAATTGCAGTTATTTGGACTGCTCACCTTGAAAATATTTTTACTATATTGACAAATTATGTCATTTTATCATAAGTATTTCAAATAATTATGGCACTTGTCAGAAATCTCTAAATCAGATTACTTATACAAAATAGATTTTTTTTTTCTTTAAAATTCTATATCTGAATCAAGTTATATGTTGTCCTTGATAAAGCATCGCATCACTTCTGTTGGCAGGTGATAGTATCACAGGTAAAGAAGCCTATTTTACCAAAGGATTATGCCTGACAGGGCCTAAGAGATTTTGTGTCATCCAGAAGCTGATTGCAACATTCTTTGTGCAAGTTTTTGGAGCTGGGGATAAGACTGGATGACAGGGCTATCACAATGAGTTTGCATCTTGTCCTAATTTAATAGAAATGGACACCCAGGTTTTTTCATTTTAAAATTTCGTATTTGAGATTATGAGTTACCACTTGAATCCAGAACAGCATATCTGTGATAGACACATTACATTTTGTCCCCTTCTAGTTTTTAAATAAGCTTATAGGATGAAGCAAACGTTTGTCACTTCTTGTCAGCTCTGTGATGGTAATGTGACGCTTCTTCTCAAACTTCAGATAGAGCTGTTTTGTTGCTTTCCATCTGCATCAAGGTTATTCAAAATTTAGAATCTTCCTGCTATTTTGATAGATGGGACATTTAAAACTTTAATTCCTCCCCCCCCTCCCCATAAACCTCAAGACTGAAAGAAATGTCATTTCACTGTTTTTAAATTTCTGTGATCAGATGCATATAACTGAAGCCAAGCAGTTCTGGAAAATTGGGTCTGTTCCAAGGTAGCCTGCTTCATTTTGTAAGAAAAGACTCATCTCTTTTCAGCAGTATCTTTAGCCAAAGCCAGAATGCAAAGGCTAAGACAGACTGGAGCCTGACTGACCAGCAGCTGTTCACCCACTCAGGAGACCTGGTTTGAAATCCCACTGAAAGTTCTCCAGGATAGACATGTATCTTGGAGTCATTTTTAAATATTAAATTTAAGCAAATTAACAAGTTTTAGCCCATCCTGGTTTACAGATGGGTCCTTCAAGTACTTTGAGGAGCAGGCCAGCATGATGCAAAGATTCATGAATAACATCTTGTAGAAACTTGGGTATGGTTTTCAACATGCAAGTCTCCACGTGATTTACATTTTGCAGTTCACCCCCAAGGGAAAAAATGTAGTAATTCCTTAGAAACAGCTATGTGATATGTTCAGAGTTATCATTTTCACGCCAATTTATGACACTATTCAAATGGAGATTAGAAATAATGCATGGACAAGTATTTCTCTGCTGTGCAGCATTTTAAGCATGGTATGCAGCATACTACCCTACTCAGACTAAAAAAAGGGTTTTTCTTCTTCCAAAGCTCCTTAAAGAATCCACAGTGTTCTAACTGGAACGGTTTTTATTTTCAGTAGCTGTTGAAGAGCATTGAAATGGTTTTAACAAAAGGAACTTTATTTCATGAGAATTTAATGTTTTGATATCATAAATAATTGCTAATGATTATTAAGGTTTCAGATGGGAAAGTGCCAAGGGCAGTTGCAATGTAAATGTGCAGAGCTGTGTTTTGGTCTTCCACTGGTGCTTCTACTCGGCCATGAAGGTTCAGTTTTAATTATAGGTTCTAAAACAACAAAATCCTTTCACCAAGCAAACAGGAAAGCTCAAGCTGTTTAAATGTTAAATAAAATATCTGTCATTATCAATATAATTAATTGGTCCCATTCTTCTGAAAAAAAAATTCCCTTTCAAAAACAATAAATTATACAGATGACATCAAAAGTGTGATTGAGCTAAACAAACTCTTTAGTGATAGGATTATTTGGGAGACATCAAGTGAAAAACATGATTTTCAAGGAAAAATGCATTCAAAAGACCTATGTGAAATAACTTCTTAATATCTGAGTACAAGAGCATTGTGCAACATTGTACTTTGAACACTGGGCACTGCTTTTGAGAGTTTATTGAGCCAACTCAGTGATGTGCAAGACATTTATAGTAAACTGTTATAGATATGTTTTGTTCCATGTTTGTTTTCTTGAGTACAACTATTGAATACATGATCACTGAATATGAAAAATAGTAACAGTGATTGTCAGAATTCCAATAGAAAACCTGTAGTTCTTTATGTGAGTAGCATATGGTGGTTAGTTGCTTGGCACATTATTAGATATTTTTGTTTTCCTCTTTTCTACCTGTTTTTACTGTATTTTTTCAAAATGTCTGCAACAGCTTCAAATGCCGTATTTTAAAATTTCATGTATTATTCATGTAAATCTGACAGATCTCAAGTAGCTGATGTTGAAAAAAGAGGTGAAGTTATACTGAAAATAAATGTGTATTCAGAATGCAAAAACTTAAATTTTCAGTGCTCAAACTAATCTTTAGAACATACAAACATTTGGGGGGTTAATTATGTATAATTTAAGTCTTGTTTTTCACGTGAAGGAGTAAGCTACCATGCTCCTGTAGTAGACAGAATTTGTAGACTAACAGCGTGTGCTGTATAAAGACATCATTTTCAAGTGATTCTTTTTAAACATCTTATGTATTCAGAAGTATATTTGTACTTCATTATTTTTATGTTTCAAATGGTTGGGTTTGATTGCAGATGATTTTTTATGGCTTGGAGTATGGAAAGCTCATAAACTAGTATGAGGCAATTGTACAAGTGGCTTGGATCAGGCTGCAACCTCAATTTCCTTCACAGTCATTCCCTGTCATTCTGTTTTGCCCCAATGCATTGCAGTTGGAAAGAATGTCAGCAAAAAAGGAATGCATTTGCCTTGAATGAGAGGGTGATGAGAGAAGCCTGAAGGTTTGTACACGATGCCCACTGCCAAACTGGGTTACAGTTAGAATGGCTTTAGAGTTATCACAGTAAAGTCCCAAGGTCTCCTGTCCCAGCCCTTCTTGCACCTCAGAGAGCAGCCTCTCTCTTTTGTGCACGTAGGACTTCCACACCCCTTGGCTATCAACCCCTTGCTCCTTCTCCTGGCATAAACTCCCAGTTCATCTCCCATCCGTGTGCTGCCCCTCCTTTTCCACCCGTCCTTTCCTCTTAATCTCCATTCCTCTCTGCATCTCCCAATCTAATTCCCCAGTTCTTCTCATCAAAGCAGTGATCTGTTCTTCATGTCCATGTCAGCCCTTCACACAACTTCTGTTCTGCCTCTACTCCAGCACAATGAGATGCTGCCACTTCCATCCTATCTCCCTCCTTCACCCCCATTTCACGCTGTCACCTCCTGTTACCATGTTACTAATGACTCTCGTGGCCAAAAAAGACTGCTCAACAGCAAATCATGTACTAAAATATGACCTAGTGATGCTCATTGGCTTGGGAAAGCTCTGAACACTATTCATTAAACTAGAAGCAGCTCTTCTTTTTGCAGTGATGATGCATGTGGACAGGTTGGAATTGTGTTTCTGTCTTTGACCTCACTACCTAAAAATACAGCTCTGAATTGCCTCAAAGTAGATGAAAAGATGGTAATTTAGCAGAAGGGCAACTAGTGGATTTATAGGGAATAGAAGCCTCAGAGCCAAAGCTAAATTTGTTCCTATAAATGTCTGATTCAAATATGTAGGTTATTCAAGCTTCCATGAATCCTTATTTAAAGCTTCTTTCTCTGGGAGGAGGAAAGCACGGGATAGGGGGAAGGAAGCAAAGGAAAAAGATTGTAGTGGAAAAGAGCACCTGCTTTTAGGTTAAAAGGAAACCTCTAATACTTCAGCCTCTGCTTTCTTTGAGTAAAACCTCACAATGAGACAGCAGCACTGCTGCAGTGTAATGTCATCTGATCCCAGACCCAAGCTGTCTTCAGCACATGAAGCAAGGTGTTCATAGTTGAGTATCTTCTCCAGTTCACTTAACTGATAAAATACTAGGACAGTGATTTGGGTGCTTATAGTAAATAACTTTTCTCTATGCTCTGAGATTTCCCATTATAATGCAATTTGTAATACAATTTTCAGGGAGATTCATGAAAATGAAATATAGTTAACAGAAAATAAATACAAAAGGGGAAAAGAGTGCAGTGTAATTCACTTTTTAAATGGAATCAGAGCTTTTGGGTTTGTTTGTTTGGGGGTTTTTTGTGATATTCACAGTGCTACCTTATTTTATTTATGCAATGATTTAGATTTCCCTGATGTATGAGTGGCTCTGCACTGACATTCTCTCTGCCATCCTTGGACAAAAGTGCTCAGTGATTGAGTCGAGGATGCAGCAGCCGAGCAGGGCTGCAGCACTTCCTGCACAGGCCAGTTTGCTCTTTCTTCTGAATTTTTAGTCATTTCTCCATTTTACACAAATGTTTTCTAATGGAGCCTCTAAATGAGGAAATGAGTAATCAGCTGTGAAAGATGAATATCAGGCATCTCTGCAAAGTGCCATATATAAAGCAGGAAAACCCTCAGGCATCAAGATATTACTTGTCTATTTTACGCTGGTTTTACATGCCTGTTTATTCTTCAAGAAAAAACCCAAACAACCCAACACTTGTTACCTTAGCAACGTGGTTATGTTATCTTCAGACATCCAAACCAAATTCTCAAGACACACAGGCTGTTGGTCGGGTGAGCCTCTATCACTGTAGGAACATGATATGGTCAGCATATTTGATGGCAATTTTTAATCTACATTTTTAAGCTGCATCCATATGAGTTAGCTTCTTGGTTGTCTTTTCAAGCTTTAATTCTTGAAAATTATGTTCATCAATTGATTGAAGGATTTTTTAGTAAATTATAGATGGCAAGCTTTTTAATTTAAAAAACATATTTTGCAAACATCTATATTTGATACAAAGAAGCTAGTATGCCTTTGTTTAAGAAAAAAACCTATCCTCTCTTGTGTATCAAATAGTGAATAATAGATTAAGGACATAATTTAAACAAGTCCCTTGCCAAAGCTAGTAAATAGTTTTGGCTAAAAGGTAATGTACTGTATAGAATTAGAAAATGGCTGTATAAATTCTTAGCCTGATAAAAACCTGTGTATCCCATGTCAAGATGCACTTGTCAAAAGTCATATCCACTGTCCATGGTAACTATAACATTGAGTAAACGATCCATAACCGTTAGCAGAATGGAGTAGAAGATCATGCATGACAGAGGTGAAAATATATGCCATATCTATGTAGTAACCATGCATTTTTCTCTGTTGCCTAAAGCCAAATGCAATTTATATGTTATTTAAGTACAGTTAAGTATACAATTAACTAGGAAGTCTGCAGAATTCCAGGCAGTTACTAGCACAGATTCCCACTTCCCACTGCAATAGTCCAAAACTATAAAGAACATACTGGAGCTACTTTTTGAAATATTCACATAGAAATGGTTATCTGCCTAAGTGAAACCAGGCTTTTAACTGCAATAGAATACACTCCAAAAAAATTTGCATATAAACTTAACAGATATTCTTAAATATTTTCCAACTCTGTGTTTTTCATTGTTTTGGGATATAGGCTGTACTGGAAAAGGAACAACATATTTTTCCAACTGTTCCAATGTTTGCCTATTGTGCTTTAGACTTTCAGCAGCAAGAGTTAAATGTGCTGTGCTGCTGGAGCTCCTTTATAGCTCCTTTATCTATTCCACATAAATGTGGGATAAATGGGGTGAGTAAACAATCAAACATTGTTTTCCCTTTTGTTGGCCTTTCCTACAGCTCCAGAATTTTATAGTGAACATATGCTTTTATGCAGGGTATGACATAAAAGTTGTGTTTGATTGTCTGTGCTCTTCACAAATCACAAAAACTGATTTCAGAGCAGTCCATGCAATCAAAAACCACAGCCATGCAGCACTGAAAATAAAGCACTTTACTGTGAATTGGGCAGCATGTCTGAAATGTTCACACTTAGGAAATTTATGTCTGATACTTGGATCACCTGAACCTCTTGATTAGAAGGGAAATGTGAAGTATAAGTAAACTTTGAAGGCCACAAAGATTTGGGAATATTGCTTGATAACAACAATGAACCTAAAAACCAAAATATGGTGCTATTTTCCATCATTTTCTTTCTAGAATAGTACCAGGAAGGTTTTCTTTTTCTAGGAAAATCATCAGTGAGTGTAAACTAGAGTGCTGTCATAGCAGAAGAGTGGCCTTTTATAGCTGTGTGTCTTTTAAGAGTCTGTTAAGTAGGTAGTAAATATGAGAAATAAATATAGTACTATAGTACACCTTTTCCTCACAGGAGATTTCAGAATGCTTTACCCTCTGTAAATATCCATCAGCTCTCAGTTTGTCATTGGTTCTTTCCCATCATACAAGACATCTCTTGCATAAACTTTTGTACTTTGATTTTGAATGTATAGGAAATAGACTGCTAAATTCAGAAAATGCAAATATTATTCATCTGCCTTTGTGGTTCCATGAAAAGAAAGCAGTATAGCTGTTGGTGATATATAGCATCACACAACATGCATCTGACCTGACATGATTCAGTGATTACAAATTAGGAAATTATGGCTCATTCTGCTCAATATTCTTGTTACAATAATGCAATTTGCTCATTACTTATATAGGACAAAATTATATAGGACAGCTTTTTGCATCCTGTGTTTTATGTCACCTGAGAGGACACGCCTGCAGTTGTAGGTGGCCAGAGTCTAGTTCAACTCTATTGTTTATGGGTGGAATGATATTGACATCAAAACTCGACAGCTTTCATGATAGAATTTTAAATACCATCTCGTTTCTTGTTAACTTGAGAAATACTACTATACATAATAATATTTAGCAAGAACTTTGAGGTCCCAGTAAAGTAAAGACACCTGTTGTGCTGTTCCTTCTGCTGTGGTCTGACTGTGGACAGCTGTGATTTGGATCTTTCCCAGAACCCTGTTACTCAGCAGTCAGCTGCTGCAGAAGTTGTGCACAGAAATACTGAGGGCTTGCTCCACACAGTTATGGTCACAGCAAATTGGAAACAGTTTTCTTGACAATTGAATTCAGAAAATGGCATTCTTGACCTCTGCTGAAATTTGGGGGTGTAAATGAAGAGATGCACAAAGTAGCCCTCTGCTACTACTGGCCACCACTGCTGCTGACAGATGTGCTACATGGAATGCAGTTATATTTTATATTCTTTATGTGCCTCCTCATCATTTAGCCCCAGCCAGCAACTAAACACTGTTCAACTGCTTGCTTCCACAACCCCCCTGCTGTGGGGCAGGGAGGAGAATCAGAAAAAGGTAAAACCTGTGTTAAGATATGTAAAGCTTAGTAATTGAAGTAAAATATAATTATAAAAATTTTAGTAATACTTTTAAAGGGAAAGCAAGAGAAATAAAACCCAAGAAAGAAAAGTGATGTCCAGTACAGTTGCTCACAACCCACTGAGCAGTGCTTGTCCCATCTTCAGGGATGGGAGTAGGGATCAGTCCCTACCAGCTACTAGGAGAAAAATTACCTCTGTCCTAGATCAAACCAGGACAGTGCTGCTGACAGACAACTATGATGTGTGTAGGTATTTTTAACACCTCTTGAATATATCATTTTTAAAGTGGCCATGAAGTTTGAAGAAGAAAAAAAGAGAAAATCTTCTCCACACCTAAACCAAAAGAAACTTCAGTCAGAATCTTCACTGCCTGAATTAAGTGTGCTGTGAGATCAAATATATTGTTTGTTGTTTGTAACACATTTTCCATTAGTAGTATGGCAATGTGAAAAATGCATTTCAGGCAAAAGAAATAGCATATCTTGGCACTGTGGCTTAAGTAGATTTCCTCTTCATTGAATAGATAAATGAAGTTTGCATAACGTGTTACTGAAAGTGTTGTTTCAACTGCTGCTCTATTACACTGTGATATCCACAGGAAACAGTCCATCTCTGGTACTCACCATCAAACCCAGTTTCCAGCTGGGAAGTTGTACCTGCTACATGCATTTAAATGCAGCCCTGATTTTTCAGCCGTACTTCTCTTTTATATGTAAAATACTGTTGGACTTTGCAACTCAGAAGCAGTGGTTCATCTCATTGCTAGTGGCAGATAATGGTTCTGTAAAATGGCAGAGATTGTACTGACAAAACGGTATGAAAATATTTTCAAATGAGGAAGCAAAGGGATGTTAAATATAAAGTTAAATTTCATTGTGAGTGAGGGTTGTATAGATGGGCATTTTTCTCTTGTCCAGTAGGAATTGCAGATATGGAGTTCAGTGCAACTTAGTTTCTGTGGTTTTTAGTGTTTCTGGGAAAGTTTTATTTCATTTAAAAGGCACTGAAAGGATTTTTTTTTTTTTTTAATCCTTCTTTTGGAATGTTGGTGAAGCTCATATTATGAATTATAATACTGAATAATAAATAGTTCAAGAGAAGAAGACTTAAACTCAGCTCAAACTGGACCTTCAGAAGGAATGGAGGACAGTCCACATACATATGGAAGAGAGGAAAGAAGGAGGGAGAAAGCAAAGCTGAATGAGCCACTCACTTCATTCCATAAAGAACTAGGTGCTAAGGGGGTAGCTCCAGTGTGACTGTCATTTTTGACTTTAGGTATCACATAATTTGTGTGTGGGCTGATGCAGTTCTCACTGGAGACGTATGGAACTTCCCATAACTCACCCAAAAGCATCATTCCTCCTGCCACTCCCAGGCTGTATATAAGTTTTTCTGGTTTATTTTTAAGAATAAAGAACTGTGAAACGAGAGGGATTGAACTTAGAGCTTCCAAAGAGGTGCTTTGTAACTAATTTGTTTTCTTAAAATCTGAATGCTTTGCTATAGCACAAAAGCTTTTAAGTTTGTTCCTTGAAGACAGGGTATTTTATCAACTGCTGTGTCTTTTATACATTTTGAAATAAGTTAGCCTTGCCTGCAATACTAATGGGCATCTGTCTCATGAGGGACCTGCTTTACTTTGTAGAGAGAGGTATTTGCAATGAGCTGAAAGAGGAAAGGTCTTTATCTCATCTGAAATAGAGGGTCTATTTTTCATTTTCAGCATTCAATTAGAGCACTAACAGCTTCTTGGAGAACACTCTATCCAGCATAATGCATATTTTACTGTGAAATAATACTTATTTCTCTCTTATCACTTAGTATCTGTTGGTCATCCACACATTTATGAGCCTTTTTTTACACAGCTATATCTTCTTTACAGAACAGGGACAGGAAGGGAAACAGACTTAGCAATTGTCACATCACAAGTTTGACAGTCATTAAATGTCATCATAAAGAGACCCATTAATATTTCATGTCATTAACTGTTGATAAGTGCTTTTGAAATTGTGGCTCCACTCTGCAGTATTTCATTAGAAACAGCCTGTGAAGCCTGGAGCTGACTGCCATACCTGATGACAAGGCTCTGCTTGGCCCCCACATGAAGGTCCAGTCCAGGTTAACACAGGCATCTGAACAGCCCCAAACTGAAAAAAAGGGGCAAGTAGCAGATCCTGCTTTCAATAGCTAGTAAAATACCTGCTCAGGAGTATTCAGAAAAAAATCTAGAAGCTGTGGAAATTGATTTCCAACTTTTGCCAGGGTAAGAATAAATAAGAAATAATCTTGCTTGATTTAACTTTTGTAACTTTCAGTCTCCCATTTTTCACTACCAGTTGACACATAAAAGATGCAAACTATACATGATTTTTACAGCTACACTAATTTCTTCAGCACCTGTGAAGTGAAGACAGCTGTGCTCGAAGCACTTCAGTCCAAGCTGTGTGCTGGGCAAGGAGGGTGAGAGGAAGCTCCTGCATCTCAGCAGGGGAAAGAAATGGTCATTAGTAACCTAATGGGATTCTGTCATCTCTTTTAAACTTGGCACAGTTCTTCTTCTGGAGATGGCATGTACAGGCTGTCTGGAGACATTCTGCCTCTTTGCACTGCCTGGCTGACACTACTGAAGCTGGGAAACCGCAGAGGGACCAGGCAGAGTCAGTATTTTCTCAGAAACAATTTCACAGCAGTTAATTGTTAGGTTCTCAAAAACCTGAGCACAGTGAAGATTTGGCAACCAATAGGAAATCTTACACCTTTCCTGTAAAAGAGATCACACATATTTATGTATGTATATTCATACATCTGTGTGCATATATATTTATGAATGCATATACATATATATATGTATGTATATGTGTGTGTGTGTATATATGTATTAGTATGCGTTAAAATGAGTCATGAAAGCTTTGTGAAGCTGCTGAACACAATGGCTTTTATTTGTTCAGGCTGAAAAGTAATGCAAACTCCTTTACTGACAGCCAGGAGAGCAGTGGGATATTTAGACTGAAGCCAAAGTTGAGCAACATAGACCAGGAAATGTTGGCACCTGAATGCCAAAAATTGTATCAAGAAGCTTATACAAAAGACTTTAAGCTAAGGAAAAGCTAAATATAGAAATAAGTAGTAAGAGAGCTTGGCAGCAAAACCAAGAGGTTGCAATATGACCTTGAAAACTACATGACAAGGGAGTTCCTTTGGCTGATGAGCCAGCTGAAATGAGGCAGGGAATTTGGATTAAAGAGAAAGTCTGCTAGCATTAGTGTTCTAATATAGTGCTAATCATACCCTGTAGATACCCAAATCAGGACTCAAGTTTCTTGTCCAAACAGAAGCAATCTAAAAGATCCTGGAAGGACGTTCAAAACTCTCCATACAGTGACAATAGAATGCATTCACTTGAGTCCTTGGATTCATTTAACCTCTAGTTTAGGTGCTGCAGCCCAGGTGGGAGTGGACAGGGAGGTGAAGAGAAGAAGCTCAGTGAGAAGAATTACAAGCAGCATGACATGTGGTGTCCATGGGTAGTGACACATGGAAGTATTTTACAGAGTAAGCAGACCTTTAGTTAGACTCTTGAAATTGTTTCAGACAGTTACTTCATAGACTACATCTGTTATGGGCAAGAGGGATAAGCAATGTGGTGTCTGCAAGCTTTTAGCTTAATTTATATTATAAAGGCTGAAAAAGCTAAAAAAAAAAAGTTTAGAAAGATTTTGTTAATACTATTTCTGTACCAAGCGTGATAGACTTAGACAACCAGAAGAATTTATCAAGCAATCGCTTTGTAATTTGGATCAGGGCTTAAATTAAAATATGCATTTACATTTTTGTTGAGACTCTGCTACAGGAATTAAAAATACAATTTCTAGCTAGTAATGCATTTGTTTAAGTGTCCCTTGAATTTAATAATTAGATGCAGTAGAGATGCTTCTCTTACAAGCTGACATGCAGCACTGCTTTAGTGATGGAATATGGTCAATTCCAGTGATGTCTGTGAGCACTGGTCTTTACTGGTCCAGACAAGGCCTCAGCTCTCACTCTCCCACTCTAAATTCAATTTCTGCTGGAAGGAATATAATAATATGTTAGTTATTTTCTAACTTGAGTTAACAAAGTTATTTTTGTACTGAACTGGCAGACGATATGCCTGGAGGTTCTAAACTGGCCTCCAATTTCATCTGCCATGTACAATATTGCTGGATACAAATGTCTGTTTATTTAACAATATATAGGACAGACCTTTGTTGTGCATGTACCTAAAGGAATAACTGACATGAGTATGAAAAATATGGATATTGAACAAATAAAACCATAGATGTATTTTTCCTAATATATTTTTGGTCTGTATAGCTGAACTGCAAAATTTCAGAGTAAATTCTAAATTTCCATTCCCACAAAAATTTTCATGTTCTGGATGCTCTGGCTTTAAGAAAGAGTAGAGAATTTAGCTGTAGTGAACCAGACCATGGTTGTGTCTGATCTGTCACCTCCTGCTCAAGCGTGTCATTGTGCTAATCTAGGTGAAAGAAGAGCCAAGCTGCAGGATCCCATCCTGGGCCAGCAGTGTTCCTTCTGGAGGTTTAAAGCCTGAGCTGGTCAGTTATTTGACACTGCATAGCTAGAAGTGTTATTTATTTAGCCTTCTAAAAGCACTGCAGACAATGTCATGCAACAAACCTGAGTAAGGGTTATATTACAAAAAACTAATGTTTCCTTTTCTTCCCTTTCAGTTTATATTTCCATTTACTGTCTTTCTGCTGGGGCTGTACTGGAAATTCACAGGAAAGCTCTGGCCAAATATTTAAGGACTTTAGTAATATTCACTGCAGTGTGACCATTATTGATCTGCACCAAGCATAACAGTTGTATAAATACAGAGGATTGAGAAAGCTTAATTTCATTAGTAAAAATTAATGGGCACACTCTGTACTGAAAACATAATTTTGCATAAAAGTAATTAGGGCAATCAATTTGATTCTCCTCAGTCATGTGCAGTTTGCCATATTTCTTGAATCTTTTTTTCTTCTTCCAAGCTGCAAAATTCTAGCTTTTTATTTCTATACTTGTTTCTATTTCTCAGTTATAATCAGTGCTTTATCCCTCTCTTAATCTCCTTGGCATATGACAATTGTTCATTAAAATGTGCATCTCTAAGTTTGTAGATGATTCTGGGCATAACTAAAGCAATACACTTTGTGGGAAAAAATATTGTTTGCTATGTTGACTTAATCTAAATAACTTTCTTTTGATGATCTATGAAAAAAAGCATTTATCTTTGTAGTAAGTGTATAGCAACAATCTGTAACAAAGACAAATAAAGCTATTAAAATGCCAGTAAGTTTTGAGTATATAACCAAATGTATCTATAGACAGGTTTATTAAAAATTAAATCCTGCCTTTTAAGCAATTTTAGTCACGAAATTAGTTATTATTAAGATTTAGATTTAGATTATGATACATATTTCTTCAGAATTTAAATTATTTTACTTGGATGCAATCATTTAGGGGAAATGAACTTGAACTTTTAATCCTATAGTAGATAAGACGGTATTTGTCTGATTATTATAAACTGGTTGTGTGACTTAGCACAGAAATATTATATTACAAAAGTCAAATTAGCATCCAACTTCTGGAACATTTGCATAGAATACTATGACTAAATAATTGCCTATGGTTTTCAAATCTGGAATTAAGAAAAAAAAAAACCCACAATATTTTTAAGCAGAAGAGGTGTCAGCTTTTGAGACACATCTTTTAATTAGAAATTGGACAGGAGTATGACTTCCTGGCATGCCAAGGAACAACTGTCACATTTAGGAGGGAGAGGGTTTGTTAAAACCATTTGCTTCCCTTAAGGTGAAGATTAGGTGTTTGCATGATCCCAGTACACAACCTGAAAATAATGGCACAAGTTTTCAGGAAAATATTGTTTCAACTCCCTTCAAAAGATCTTTTCAAGTAGTTGTGACTCGTGGCTAGGAGGACTGTCACAACACACAGGCAGGGCTGATGTGAGGGTCAGAGCCCAGGTTTGGCCAGCCTTGTCCCAGCAGTGGAGCAGGGAGGTGACACCAGCACACCTGCACTAAATACACTGATTACACCCATGCTCGTGTGCCTGTGCAGGCTGGGGACATCCAGCTAGTCACTCAAGTGTGAAGGATTCTAAATGTGTGTGTTTTCATGTGTATTGTGCTGTTCAGATGTGAAGTTCTAGAAATGTGAAATGCAAAATTATGGTCCATTAGCCCATCTTCTGGCCTCCAGGTCTATATTCTATCAAGTCTTTGGTAACTGCTCTTAACAGCCATCCATTATCCTCATGTTAAAATCTCTCCTGAGTTTTGATATGGCTTATCTGCTGCACCAACTGTCTCTTCCATTTATTTTTTCCTCCTGAAAATGCTTCAAGTTACCCCCACATGCCTGAGTAAATAAGTAGAAAGCTTGGTAGATTAGATCTTAAAACATTTTGGCTACCCAGAGTTCAGGCTTGTGTTTCTATATCAGGCAATTTTTCCATTAGTTTTATGTGTGCTGAAATAGGGCTGTGACACAGCTGAATTTCAGAGCAAGCTTTTAAGAGGAGGTGTGTAAGCATTCCATAAAGTTGTCTCAAACTCTTTCTATGTTTTTTGCAGTAATTGAATCAACCCAGAAAATCAGCATTGGAATGTTGCCTTTCATGAACTGTTAGAGAAAAAAGGAAATTTTTTAGAAAGTCATAGTGGGGGAAAAAATTTATTTTGGGATAATTTGGGGGATACTGAGCCTGTGAAATTATTTCAGCTGAATTCTGGAGCTTTTTCTGAGGCATGATTTAAACTCAAGAAAAGTGAACAATATTTGGTGATATACTGCCTTAATGGCTAAGCCAGGATTCAAATACACCCAAATTTTTTTCTTAACAGTTCAACCTGTCTCTACTTTTAATTAGTTTTATGATGAAAAACAGAAACTAAAACTGTTGCCCCAGCAGAAAATCCACTTTTATGCTTGAATGGTCAGCTATAATGATTATGCAAACTAAAATTACGTACATTTCCTTTTTATTGCTCTAACTACAGAGAACACACTATTTTGCTGCAACCTCAAGTTCTTTCATTTTCTATTTCTTTCTTTAAAGAAAGCAAAGCATTTTTAATTCTAAAAATCAAGGGGTTTTTTCTACTTCTATATTTGAAAATATTTCAACAATCTCAATGATTCTTGGAAATCTTTAGATTTTTCCTTCAGCTTCACATATTTTCATATCATATCTACTGCAGCTACTGATTAGATGGGGAAAATTTGGTACCTGATCCTGAAAGCAATATGACTTTTCCATGTTTTTTTTTTAATCTTATCTTTGTCATGATCTTAGGGCTGAGGTGACACATGACACAGCCATCTTAACTGCATGAAAGATAACAATTCTTTAGAATCTGATGGGTCAGAAATATGCTACTGAAACAAAACAAAAACACAACAACAACAAAAACAATCCCCAGAACACAAGAGCTCGAACATGTCTGTGGGAGAGCTCTGGTTGGTACAGCTACATCCTGCAGTGACACTCTGAAAAAACCTTAAAGTGAAAATAGTTAGAAAATAAGGCTGAGTCTGAGGGGAAAAAAACAGTAGGATGTAGCCAAATATGTCAGGAAGATTAACAGATTAGTTGGGAACTTTGGTTGATCTTAGCTTCTGCCATACACATTCCTGAGTTAAAATCTGAATATGGTAAGTAAATTCTTTATCATTGTGGGGTTTACCCTTCTGAAGCTGACTGAGCACTTGCAACCTCTTGTAATACCCTGTACTGGGTGCTAGATTTGTTTTTTTCCAAAGAAACCTGAAACTTCTAAAGGATCATCAATTAATTTATTAAATTTAATTTTCTTTTAATATTAGAAGAGATGTTCACTCATTCCTCACAACAGGGACCTCTTCTCAGAGTCCCCTGTCCAATTTTGCCTTAAAGTGTGATCTTTATCATGGGACACTTGGTCAGCATTTTAAAACAAAGTTCTGAAATGGAATCTGAGGCAAACATCCCAGATTTAAAACATGTACTTTCTGCCTCTAAAAATTGGTGTAAAATTGTAATGGGAAAATAAAGCCTTTTACTTTCAAAAGAACTCTAGGCAGTAGCTAAGGAATTGATGATCCTAATTCAGGGAATAAGGACACAGATATTACCATTGTATGTCTGAAATGGTCTGTCACAAAGATAACACGGCAGCTGCTTTCATGACAAACGTTTTTTTATTTAAAATGTTACAGTTCTATTAAACTGATAAATAAAAGCACTTGGATTAGATTTTTCTGCCTCTCCTCTACCCAGAGAATTAAATCTTCACTTTTTAGCCAAAATATGGGTAGTCTGTCAATGTGCATCCATAATTAAGTGAATCTGATACTGTGAGTACTTAATTCTTTGGGGCTTCTTCAGCTGCCAGCAGAGACCTACCAAGGAAAGCAGGGAGACTTCCTGGCCCTGTACATGGAGGTGCTGAGAGTACTTTGTATTTTTAGTGTATTTTTTCAGTGTGGGATTTGTCAGTCACTACACAGTTCTCTGTCAGTAGTGAAAGCTCTTCAAACTATCTCAAGATTCTTAAATTGATTACTTGAGAAAAAGCTTCCACCAGAATTTGTGCTCTTGATTTTTTAAACTGTGATATGTGTTTAAAGCTGTTTGAGAAGCTGTACTCAAGAACCTTTGCAAGCAGAGACAAATCCTTAAACACTGGCTGTTTCATGATTTCTTGGTGTTCTTATACTTCCTAACAGCACTACAGAAATGGCAGAAAGTCACAGGGAAAGTGTTCTGTTTATGAACTTCCTACCTATCTCTATCTTGTTTCAAAACAAGATATGGTTTGTGGTTTATATGTTATCTGGCATCCAAAATGTCATATAATCCAAGTACCATCAAATGCAGAAAGGTGCCTTGGCCATTCCCTAGATGAGGGTGTCTGCCTCTCTATTTAGTTTGTTAGAATTTCCCATTCTAACAAAACCCATATGATAGCATTTGTGGAAATAAAAATGGCAGTGATACATGACACAGGTACTCATCTATTTATCCTATGGCTGCTTTCACATCTGCCACTTCAGAACAATTCCTTTCAAATTTCGTTATTCCCAAAATAATAGATATAAAANATATATATTCTTTTTTTCTTTTTCCTGCATCCCATCAAAAGTTGATACAACACATTGGAGCTGTATTACCTACACAGCTTGTGATGACAAACACCAAAAATGTTTAACTTCTTCCTTATTTTGATGGATGTAGCATGAGTTTGGCAGAGTGAGTTGTTGTTCCCATCCAGTATACTTTAGAAGATTCTCGCTATTCCCCTCAATTAAACTCTTGAAGGCTCAAACTATCCATAAATGCAATCTCTTAATTATTTACTTTTTTGCCTGTTTAGAAAATAGCAGTTCCATAAAATAAAAACTCTGAATCTTTAGTCTGCAGACTAGTAGACATTTAATAGATAAATAGAATTCAGGTTAAATGGTATCACAGAGCAGAAACTACCTGATTCACACTGAAATTCTCTGTGATTGGTACAGATACTCCCATTATATCTGATTGCCTTTCACAAGGGTCACTTAAATCCTAGACTTTATAAAATTTGACATCTCTGTATTGATGTGTTGTAGGTTAACCAAGGGCCTGATCTGAAGTACTCTGAAGTAAATAGAAACCTTAGCACTGATTCCAGTAAGCTACTTTTTAGACCTCAAAAACTCTCAGTCTTTGGAGAATTTATTTATCTGGATAAACCTAAACCTGAGAGTTAGAAACAGGGAACAAGGAAGTTCTTTGACATTAGATTGTCAGTAGTGTGATAAGATTTAACTTTCATCAAAGAACTCAGCTGAGCTGGAGACTTAGAGTCATAGAATTGTTTAGTTTGAAAAAACCTCTAAAATCATCAAGTCCAGCCTTTAACCAGCACAACCAAGTCCACCACTAAGCCATGGCCCCACGTGCTACATCCACACAACTTTTAAATCCCCCCAGGAATGGTGGCTCCACAACTGCCTGGGCAGCCTGTGCCTGTGCTTTCAGTACATTGGCAACCCTTTCAGTAAAGAAATTCCTCCTGGTCTCCAATCTAAACTTTCCCCAGCACAACTTGAGGCTGTTTCATCCCATCATTTGTCATCTGAGAGAAGAGACCAATGGTCACCAGACTCCAGCCTCCTTCAAGTGGTGAACCTCTGTTGCTATGAACATATTATAAGTTTCTCTGTGTGTAAGCCTTCTGATCATTTTCCCATGGGAGAACATCCTTTTGCTGTCTTTTACTCTGTATAAGCTTTCTGTAAACAAAATATCTGTGTCTGTTCTTCAAGGACATGGAATTGGTTGGCCTCCTCCTACCTATGAGGAGACTGAACTGAAATTACTTTATCTTTCTGATATTGTAAACGATTCAGACACATTCTCTAGACGAAGCAGCAGCAGGAGCATGGAATGCTCTCTGCTGAGCAGATATAAAAGTATATTAGAATTATAGAGTCATTTTAATAAATCATTTTAGCCTTCTAAAATTATTGTCAAGAGTCCTTTCTTCTGTGTGTAAACCACAACAATAAACCTCCACCCACCCAGAGGTGATGAACATTTCCATCCAAGCCATTCTGCAAGAGAATGCTGTGGGAAACAACAAGAAAAAATCTTTAGTAAAGTCCAGGTAGACAACATGCACAGACTTCTCCTCATCTGCTTAGCAAATTAATTTCTTTTGTAGTAGAAATTAATATAGCAACTCTTCCTCAAGTGAGGAAGCAGCAATGTGGTGATTTTGAGGTGTGGTGCATCATTGCAGTGTTGCATTAATTGTGAAGACATCTGTGTGCTTATTGGAGCTTCATGTTGTGCTAACTGTCTCTTTTGAATGCTATTTCAAAGGTGTTCATCTTAGCAGCACTGGACAGACGAAACAGTCTAAATTGTTTCCTGAAAGGGCCATTACATTGCATAGAGATTTCTAGGCAGCCTGAACTGGTGCAATTCAGTCGACCTAAAACAACAGCACGATTGCATTGAGCTGGGCATTAGGAAACTTAAATAGCTTTTTCAGCTTTGGAGTTTGTGCTAAATCTGGAGAGCCATCAGGAGCTGATATATTCCTGCTTGTACTGAATGAAAGGCATACCTCCTTACCCACCTTTTATCTCTCTCCTTTTCTCTGCCTCTTCCCACTCACATCTACCTTGCTTTCTTTGGTTCTTGCTCTCTATCTTCTTTTGTCCAACAGCTGGATTTATGCCATTCCTGAGCCAAGCTAAGTTCCTACTCTGTGCCACTGTGAAGACATCACCTATGCATTCCTGATGAGCATGGGAAAAACGACAAATAAAAGATATTTGGCTGGATAATGATTTTCAGTTGGATTTGGTATAAATTTATATTGGTTTTGACATATAACAAGATAGCAAAGTTGATACTAAAAGCCCTTATCCCTATTGTTTGTCAAATAAATAAAAAAGTTTTTCACAGTAGATATAGGGTAACAAGGGAGTAATTTTAGAGTAGGAACTGGATTTCATTAACATTGGTAAAGTCTTTGAGATATCAGAGCAAAAAATGCAAACCGTCCTTTATTAGGAGTATAGTAGCAGTTTTCTATTTCAAGAAAATTTATGCTTGCTTAACATCCAGGTTGATCTCTACACGTCCTGATAAAAAATTTTTTGAGATTTATTCCTTCACATATTTTAAGTAACCTAACCAAATAAGGGTTGCAAAGAAATATGAAGGTACCAGAGTTCATTGCCTTTGCACATTTACAAGTCTCATTGTCTTTGATGAATTAATCAGAGCAGTAAGAATCAGACAAGGAAGTTTATTGGATAGGGTAGAGCTGAAAAGTCAGGGAACTTGCAAGCCTAGTGAAAATGGTTTAATAAAATCAATCAGTTTCTAGCGCATTCTTTTTGAATTATATGTCTGCTGCGGCAGAGTGAAGTTTAAAATCCTGACCAAACCTTAGGATCAGTCAAGCTTTGACTGAAACTTGAACCTGGAGCACAGCAGTTGACAAGACTCAAGTGCAAAGAAGGCTGAACTTGAGTGAAATCAGAGGCATGAAAGTTGTAGAAAAACAAAGTATGAACACTTGTGGGCAGGTAAGAAGTGCAGCTGTGAAGTTTTGAACAGCTTCCTGTTCAAGTATTGTGGGAAATATAAAAGTAACAAGACTTTCCAACATTGATCTGTCTGTCTGTGTCTTTCAAGCATTTGTTTTTCAGTAGTTAGGGTTTCATTGCAAACAACGCATTTTCAATAATATCTCAATAGAAAAAAAACAGTTGTACTGTAGTAGTACTAAATTATTCTGTTTATTGGAAAAAAAACATTACGTACCACAGCTTTTATTTTTTATTGAAAAATAAACCCTAAACGCATCGAGTTTTATATCCATCAGAAAGTTCTTTTTGAACCAAGTGACTTAGTGATCCCAGTTTTCCAGTAATGACTCTGATAGTGGCAGGAAGTTCTGAATTCTCACCTCATTTCAGGATCTCATATAAGAAAGGTCTTGTGTGTTACATCAAAACTCTTTTAGGTTGCTTTGAGTGCTGTGACTTATTTTTGCATGCTGTTTTGTGCTTTGTAGAAAAAAATTCATTATAGACAGACTTATATCTGATAGAAACAAGGAGCCAAACTTGTGAATTAATTTGAAATGTTGATGACTGATGTTAATATATGGTAGCTGAACATATTGATGTTCAACCAGTGCAACTGCCGGGATGAAAATGAATTGTGTTGGATGGAGGAGACTTTCAGACTTCTGGTCCAGAAGTATAATCTTACTTCTTTCAGGAAGATCTGTACTGCCCAGTCTGGCACGTTCCCAGCTCCCAGTGAGTTCCCAGTCAGTTCCCTAGGAATGGCCCTTGTGAGCTTTTCCTGCCCTCCTGTGCAACAGGAGTCTGGGAGCACAGAGGTGTGGGTACCCAGCCTCCCTGAGCTGCACTAGATTCAGAGTGAAACTGGTTGTTAAATATGTGCCATATCATCAATAAATACAATAAAAGAATTATTAACATTGGCACAGGTTGCACAGAAAGGTGGCGGATGCGCCATCCCTGGAAATATTGAAGGTCAGGGCTCTGTAAATAATTTACTTTTATATCAGAACATCCTCAAAAAAGCTCCCAAAAAAGCTTTCAATTTGTTGTTTTGGTGTTTGGGGATTTTGGGGGGATACAGGGGTGTTGACAGAAATCATCAAGAACTATCAGTATGAATAATTATTCTATTTAAAAGAGCTTCCGAGAAAGTGAAGGGATAATTAGGATGTTCTGCTGATGTTTGGTATCAGATTTGCAGTGAGATAAATTATATTTTATATATCTGCCTTCTTATTTTCCTCATTTTGATATGCTAATGGTTATTGCTATGCAGTATTACTTTTGACTTGGAACAGGGAATTTCTTAACAGATAAAGAATTGTTTCATTTAGGTTATCTGTAACAGAAACATAAGCAGTGGGAATTTTTGTCTCTGATCTATGAGATTTTGTTGCATCTAAGATGTTCATTGAAGGAGTTGATATCTTATTCTGCAGCAAAACAGGACTTTCCCTGTTAATACTACTGCTCTTAACTTACTACAAATGTTTTGTAATCAGAAACAATCAATCATATATATATATATATACATATATATATACATATAAAACCATGATTATATAGGGGGGTTAATGATAACTTTTTGATTTAGGAACTTAATTCACTGAAGCTGCATTCATAAATTTCTTGTACTGAGCCTATGCAAGGATCTGGCCTGGGAGTATGTGTGGGAGGAAGGTAAAATCTGAATCTGATTTTCATCACCTCTTAGCTAAAATGTTTCTCAGCTTGAAAGTTATCTTAAACTGCATTGCAAACGGAAAAAGGTGCTTGTTTATTTTGCTAAAGTAATTTCAGACTAATAGTGAGTGATTACCAGCATAACATTACTGATGTTGATTAGGCACTGTACTTATATTTTTCTCAATTTTCAGGGAAACATTAGTTACATTTGCATCTCGTTGCTAAATGAGATAGGAAAGAAGTCCTATGAATTTATTTTCATGCCATCATGGCAGAGTTAAGGTTCTTTAAATAGCAAGGCAACCTATTAGACATGAATGATTTTGAAAATAATTATACCCATTTTAATGAGGGGGAAATACTTTACTGTCATTGCACCACTCTTCTGCTACGTGCTGTGTTTATAATCAGCTTTTTAATTTCTGCCTTCCACACTAAGCAGTCCTGAGTGCTCACAGAGCACAAACTGTGGGAGGAGCTCACACCTTGAGTGGTACTGAGAGGAAGGGGACTAACTGGAGGGGGTTATTCAACTAAAAGGATAAATGTGAAATTTGGTTTTAAGTAAACTTAGAACTTTTGCCATTTTAGCACATTTTTTGGTCAGAGGTCTGGTAACACTCTACCTTGAAGACATATTAAAAAGATGTTAGGAATATTATTAAAGCTCTGATTTTAATAAGATGGACTGTAATTTCATCATAAATGATAGAAGGTGTGGTTGACACCATTTTCCTGGTGTTTGAGTAACATAATGCATTTAGTGAATAAAATGAATTCATTATAAAGGAAATATTGGGCACACACTATAATTCAGTCTGGAAAGCTCTATTTACTCAATTGGAGGCAAGCTTTTCATAAAACAGATGCATAATTTATGTCACTTTTTGCTGCTAGCTGTTTATATGCCTTTTGGTATCCCATAGTCCTTCTCAGATAACTATTTACAGTTTTATACAGAAAGAGATTAAATGCCTCATTGAAGGTCACACAGGAAGACAAACAAAACCAGAAATTAAACAGAGGTCTGTAATAATTATCTAGTTTTATATTTACTTAACACAATTTTCTAGCACTTCAATTATGGCTGTTTGGTTGGGCAATAGCCAAAGTTAAGCCACTTTTCCTAGCTTGAGGAGAGACCTGTGTTTTACTGTTACAGTTAATGTTTCCTCCGTGCTGACAAGCTTTAATCAGAACCAAAGATTGTCTTAAGCTAGACTGTATCATAAAAAATTGTGATTGTCACAATATCTTAGCTCTTTACAAGACCTGATAGAATGTTATTTGATGCAGTTTCAAAATCAAAAAGTTATATTTTTTCGGGCATTTTTTGCCAGTGAATTTTTCAACAGACTATCACTTTAAATAATTGTAGATACTTTCTATACCATGGAGAAATACATTCTCTGAGGAGGTTTATTTGCCTTTTTCCTTGCCAATTCAACGAAAAAATATGAACTGAGAACATACAGGCATGAGAACAGAAAGCAAAATTCAAATGACTGTTACATTTTCTTACATTGTAATTATTTCATGCTTGAGTAGATAAACAAATAAACACAGTTCCCTCTTCGGTTTTTGTAATTTCTGAGAGTTAGCAGTGGTAACACAGACACCCTGGGTATTCTTTGTACATTTAGGAAGACTTGAGCTTGTATTTTAGGTTGGAGTATCCTATTGGAAAAGAATTTATCTCTGCTGAATCCTCTTTAAAAGTAAACCCAAAACCTTGCAATATTTTTCTGAGCTTTTCTGTTCATCTTAGGTGTGTAAAGTTGTTAAAAAAGAATGGATGATTTTTTTATTTTTTATATTTTAACATCTGGTCTCAAAGAAACAACTAGCAAGTTCCAGGGCACGGATTATTCCCCTGGAAGTCAGCTGTGTTTCCATATACCCTTCACAGCTGTTTGACCTTGCTGCTTTCCTGCCCATAAAAGCTGTATTTGCTATAGAACTGCTGGCTCCATGAGAAACAATCCATCAGTTTTACAGATGCTACAAACACTTCAATTCTCCACAAAGTTAACAGTATCACAGCAACTCTCACATTACCAGTTCTATTTTCAAATAATGGACTTAGGAACAAGCATTATTTGGCCCAGCTTATGGCCACATCAGGCCATGTGACTCCTGGCACAGGGCTTGGGGCAGAGGAGTGCTCCACGGATATCACAGCAAGCTGGGACCCTGGCCCCTCTCTATTTCCCACCTCAGGGCAGGGGTGGGACTTTTAGGTCAGTCACAGAGCAAACATGTCAAGCTTTGTGGTGAGGTCCTTAAGCCTAGACTGGCCAATTAAAAATAGAGAATTAGTTTCTTGGAGCATGGATACTACAGACTGGTTTCCATGTCTTGAGTGCCCACCTAGATGACAGAGTCATGTTTTTTCTACCTCAGGGAAGATGTGATATTTTTGGTTGGGTTTTTTGTGGGTTTTTCATTTGGTTTTTTTGTGGGTTTTTTTTCTGTTTTTATTTTTTTTAATTAGTATTTTTTTAGCACAGTAAAAAATGTTCTAGAGCTGCAGGCAAAATATCCACACCAAGAAAAGCCTCACATCTTTGAGTGTTCTCTCAGAAAGTCCCTGCAAGCTGCAGAATAATGATAGTTAAAAGGTGGCCATGTGCTTTAGACAGGGCTCACATAATGAGGAACTGCTCTAAGATTTGATCTGCTGACTGTGAGCTCCATCCTTCCTAAGCACAGCTGATCTGAGCCCAGACTCAAGGGGTCAGCAACATGGGTGCAGGATACCAGGGCCCATGAGCACTTGAGTAAGGAAGATTTTTTTTAAGCAGCATTTGAGCTTAATGCTTGAGGCATTGCTCCATTGATGTTAGAATGCCTGCCTCTGCTAGGAAACCTTTGGTGAAGTTCATATATTAATTTCAGTGTCATTTATATCTGATTCCCTCAGTGGAAAGACGTAAACAATTTTTGAATCTGTTCTAAATTGAAGTATTTATGAGGAAATATTGAGATTTTAATGATGTCACACATTATAAATCTAGTGAATGCTGGTATTGTCAGACAAATACTAAAAAGGGAGAAAAATATCTGTCATCTTTGTCATCATTGCCATCACTTACTCTGAGCACTTTGACATAAAAAGACTGATCATTTCCTGAGTGCTCATTTTATCAATTAAATAATGGCAGAAGTGTCATGTAGCTTATTATTCAATACATATAGATACAGTCTTATTCAATGTTTTGCAGTAAAACAGTAAATAATTTATCAAGTGACTTGTTTGTGAATGTTTAGTAATCAATTTTCTAAAAGTGAGTTCCTTATTTTCAACTGTATTCTAATCACTTCTGTGAATTTCTTTGCCAATTACTCAAGCCATAACCTTTTTTGACAACTGTCAACTAAGGCTGACAGTTTTAATATCTGTTGTGAGAAAGGGATCTTGCATATATTAGGCTTTTTTTCTTGTAAATTCATGACAAAGTCTTAGATTAGAATGTGAATTTTGTGTTTAAATTGAGGGGTTTCCTCCCAACAAATATTGTTCGTTGGTGCATTGAGAGCAATTCACACTGGCTGGAAGATGGGTAGAAATTTAACAAGAAAGGAGTGGTGGCCACAGCAGATGTTTAGCGGTGCAAAAATATTACATCCAGGTCAGCAAATAACACGCTTGTCCTAATGCTGCCACTAACAGGGTGTAAGTCACATGTTTTAGTGGCAAGAGCTTTGCAATGTATTTTTAGATACAATATTTTCTTGGAGGGGTTTTTGAATCTGCTGCTTAGAAGTGATGGCAACACTGGTTGGATTGTGTGTAAGACCAGTGTACAATTCCTTTTCTATTTTGTTTTTACAAAATTAGTAGATAGGGTGTCTGTAAATCTATTTATATGCTTCCCATGAGCATAAACTAAAGATTATTTATGCCGTGACTTTTTACAAGTATAGCAAAACCTAGCAACTAGAAGAATTTTTTAAAATGCAGAACTTTAATCCAGTTTTGTGGTGAAAACTTCTACCTTTAGTCATTTTGCCATTCACTCATATGTTTGAAAGTGAAAGTAGAAACACATGCTAGACTACTTTGATCTGTTGTGCCATCTTTCAGTACCATAAATTAAATCTAGACATCTCAGTTTAAAAAAACTGACTTTTAGACAATATTTTGGTCAAAATGTCCTTTTCTTTTGTCATATATTTGTCATTTCACTGGTTTAACTGTATTGAGGTTATTGGCATAAAAATATAGAGTGTTAATCATTGCTAAATTGCCTTAACAGCAAGATTAATGGACTCCATACTTTGCCCTGGTCTAGAAAATGAACATAAATCAAGACATGGTGCTTTTCTTCCTCACATCCATGTTACAGATAGAGTAAGCATTTTCTAAACCACTTGGAAATGTTCCTGATTGATGTTAGTAGTAAATCATCATATAACCATTATGTTGCTTAAAATTTAGGATAAATTTGAAGAATTCTATGCATATTAGTTTAATTACTTTTCATAGATTAAAATGCTGGGTTTTAATTATGTCTTTGCATAGAAAGACAGAAAAATAATAAAATACTTTGAGTCTGTTCAGGGATGTGGAGAATGCAGGTAAATTCTGTAACATTTTGTGAGATTAAGGATTCTCTGTTTGTGTTTGCATGGGCTAGAAACCACTGGAGATACACTTTAAATGCCATTTTAGGGCAAAGCCAGCTCTAATCCCAGAAGTGAAATTGTCAGTCTAGCAATAACAACCCCCAGCTTTGCTAGTCTCATAAACATCCTGTGGAAAACCAGGCTGCAAACCTTTCCAGGTTTCCAAAGAAAGGTGCAATATATGTTCCATTCCTTTGATCTAAGGTTTGCTCCCAGTTTTGTACATGCATTTTTAAAAAGTCACATACACCCCTTTTTAAAGCTCTCCCTGAAAGCGTGGCACACGAGATTACTCCAGACACACTTGGTTTTCCACTGTATTACACTTTGTAGATTCTGAAAGGGACTAAAAGTACTTTAGGTTGCAAACATTTCTACCATTACTGTAGCTGATGCATTAAAGGGAAACAGGTTTGTTCACATCCAGACTTAATGCAGCCTTTTCCTAAAGTGTCCCCCATATGACCCCATCTAAGAGTTCTCTTCTCCCACCATGGGACGTAAAAGCAGTGCTGAGTCTTCTGATGGACATTCTTCATTTCAGCCATGGCTTCCATTCCTCTCAGGCTTTTGACCTGAGCTCTGCCTCCTAGCTTGCTCTGTGTTTGCCTTGATGAGTTAGAGCTTCATGCTCCCCTGCTCCCATTTAAATGTTTTTTTCTAACAAAGCAACAGTAAGAATAGTTCTAGGATTTTTGCCAAAAGTAACTTCCAGCTCTCAAATAAATCAGGAAATATTTCTACCTTTCTTAAAGCAGAAGCTTCCAGATTCCTCAGAGCACAAATTGCATTCCTGAATGTCCATAAGGCACTTAAGACTTTAAAATGTACCTTCACAGAACTGGAGGTGTTTGCAGATCTCACTTCTTGTTTGCTCTGAATAAATGTGGTAGCTTTACAAGAGACCAGACAAAATGGATTTTGTCCATCTCCTTAAAGAACAAGAGGAAAGATCCAGATAATACTTCTTAATTGTACATGTTATAAATGAGCGGCCACTGGGAAAATTGACTTTTAGCTGAATAAAAATCTGGCTTTCCTGTTTTTAACACGGAAATGAGAGAAAATCTCTACTGAGGTTTCCAGTACTCAGTACTATTATTTTAATTTCAAACCAAAATTACTTAAAGCCTGTAGATTATAAAACAACCATTATTTTACATCACTGTGTTGCCACTTTCCAACTATTCTGTGTATCTTTTCAAGCAGGAATTGCATCTACCTCATGGCTTCAAAATGAAGTCTTCTGTTACTGTACTATGGACAATGCAGCCTGAAAATTCTTCCATGCAGCAGGCATTGAGAATTGCTTCCCTTAGAGCAGCACTTGTTTGTGCTCACTCCCTGCCTATTCACTGTGTCTCTCATTTAGCAGCAAAAACAGAGCAAAGCATGAATTAGCAGGAAAACTCAGCCACTGTCCCTTTTAATGCAATTCTTGTATTAAAGACCAAAAAACTTCCACAGATAAATGTCAATCCTAGGGTAAATGTTGTAGGAAAGGGAGTGGACAGGCTGAACCATGCAAGCAGATAATGACCTACCCTCAGACTGCCATGCCATCACGTCTAAAACATGTTGAAGTCTGTGAATGGCACAAGTTTGCAGTGCCTTAGTGAAATCTCCTGAGGCTAGAAAATAGAAGCATTTGTACAAGAGTAACTTGTGTAATGAATTTTCAGATCTTAGAGAGCAAGTCAGGCATGATTGTTTTAGTCCTGAACAAAAGTTTTGGATGAAAGCATAAAAAAAATTTAATATAACCAATCTGTATTACAGGCCTGGGCTAACCAAAATCTTAATTAGAAGTTTTAACTAGCCTATAATAAAAATATGATGATGATGAAAATTGTGAAATAATGTTAATTTTTTCTTTCATTTGACTAATTTTTTATGAATGCCAGCTTTTATGAGTACACTGCAGATGAATTAGTCCTGCAACAAGTATAAATGGATACCTGAAATGAGGAAGACTTTAAAACTATGGTTTTACCAATACTGCTCCTACTGATTGTTGTGATTCCTAAATTTTTTCAACAGATAGAGAGGAGGTAGTTATTTGTGCACTGTAGAAAAGGGATTAGGAGAACTATGGAGTTTACTTATTTATGGTCACTTCCACAGATTTTACAATTACTGAGCAATGCATTGAAAGCCTCTGTGCATAATTCACAGGCTCACTGAATTTTGATCTTGAGTTTATTTTCTGTTTACCAGAAGCTGTGAATTTAAACTCCTTTTTTAATAATACTCTTTGAAAATTTAATAACAAATAATATAATAGTCTGCCAAAGCATATTGCCATGCTAAAGAAATTAGAACATGTACAAAAAAAATCTGTGTAATGGAATTTTTCGTCAAACAAAAGAATGCTTTGTCTGCCACCATAATAAATCCTTTTTATGTTGAGATGACTGTCAGAACAGCTTTATATTTTCTCAAAGTTACTATGTTTAATCTTTCTAGGTACTTCATAGTAAGTAAGAGACTGTACTCAGAATGAATATGTAATTCATTTTTCTGATCATGCTAATTATTTGGCAAGTTTCAAATCTCAGCTTTCTTTTAAATTAGAATTCCATTTATTTCAATTTTTGGTACTCTCACTGGTGTAAGGAGAATCTCACTTAGCTGTAAATCGTGTTGCAAAATCAAATAATCCTTTCATCCTTGGTCTTATAAATTAAGGTGTTATGTTGATGTCGTGCCCTTTAAGGTAATATTTATTTCAACAACTGATATGAAATCTTTTGCAACCTGGAATCTAATGATGATAGGAATGCAAACTATATTGCACAGTACAGTAACTGTTGTGTTCACAAAAGGCCCATGCCAAAGAGTAAAGGCTGTAAGTGCCTGTTTCATTCTGTTTGTATTTCTGTTAAACTATGGAAAGCCATGTATTCTCCTGCAGTTTCCTGAGCCTGGTACATTGTGGCTGTGAATGAATGACCTATTCCTACTAGTTCCACTTTATTGTTTCTGAGGTTTAGTGCTCATGCTGTGAAATATAAATCCCATTTACCTCTTGTAGAAATCTCTTTTGTGTATTTTTAAGTGATTCTATTGGTTTAATTGGTGAAAGGGACTTATCAGTAGGGGTCTTGTCTTCATAAGAATAATTTTTTAAAAACACTGTGTTTTGGTGAATTGGGAAGTGTCCACAGGTTTCCTGCCTGGAGGCCAGGACCTCACTTTCTTGATACTTACACAGCTGAGAGCTGGAATCCTGGCTATGGTATTGCAAATGAGTGAATTGAAAATTAGTGTCTATCACTTGTTAATCCTCCATGTCAAGCGTGAAATACCAAAAATGCTTTTTGCACTTCAATTTTTTCTAAAACATAAAGTTAGAGTAGTCCATTGCTTTGAAATGTCTCCTATTTACAAAATTTAGCACACAATAAACACCTACATAATAGATGGGCTGGGTCCAAACAGCATCAAACCCTTGTAGCATCCCAAGCAATATCCCACTATGTATTGCTTAATTTCATGCTTACCTCCAGATCTGCAATTTGGGAAAAAAATAGAGACACTTTCTGGCAAACCTTTGGAGAAAGAAAAGAAAATAACAAAGTTAAAAAAAACCCTTCCCAAAAATACACTGCTTTAGGCAATCTCAGCTTTAAGCATAAGGTTTGATACGTGAAAGGAATTGTGTAAACACAAGGGAACATGTGGTCACCAAGGTCCAAGGAGTACAGATGTTTAACACCTTAGGGATTGAAATCCTTGGCTTAAATTGTATTTGGAAGAAGTGTGGAAGGCACTGAAAATACTTAGGTTGTATTTTCCACTGCTCTGCCTTTGTATAAGCTGCTGAAATGCAGTAAATACAGAAAAAACAAGGCAAATGTAGTGAATGACATGAAGAAAACAATTTAATATCTCTGTTACCTAGTGCAGTACTATACATTTCAAAATATGAGATAAATTTATTCCATCGAAAGAATATCCCCATGCTGAAAGTCCTTTTACTGAAGCATATATAATCCTACTCTTTGAAAATTTGGACCTGATCCATTGTGTTTCTATTTACAGCATTTTCACATTATTTTGATTGCTTCTAACTTAAAAGTCTAATACCTGGTATAGGTTTCTCATTACTAAAACTACCTCAAAAAAGATTTTTAATGGAGCCTTTCTTTTATCCTACCACAGCTCCCGTGTCTATCTGTTTCTCTGTGATTCATCTGCCTCCTGTGTTTTCTACCAAAATCTCTTCCTTTAGTTTCTGCATGGGAAATCATTTGGGGTTCCAGCATTTTGAACAAGGATGAGCAGCAGTATTGTTAAGCTGGAGTGGCTTCGGGGCTGCCATCAAGCTGGTTTCTGACCTTTGAAACATTGGCTCCAGTAACAGATCTGGGAGATCTACACAGTTCCCTTAAGAATCTGCTATTTTTATAAAATTAATAAGGTTCAGTCCATTAATCACTATTTCAAGCTCATGTGGATATATTGGTCAGGATTAGGCAGAAAACAGCTATTCCGTTAAATATTTAGGTTTTGAGTGCATGGCTGCTAGCAGAATTTTTTCATGAGTTTTAAAATAAAACCATCTTTGTTCAGTTTGGAATTTTGATGTTTTGGCATGGGAGATAGGAAATAGAGAGAAGGGAGCACTGTTGTTGCACTGTATGATCTTCAAGAATTTTTTATTCTTCTCTAATGACTTGAGATGTATTTTGCCCTCATATCATGTGGTCTGTTTTCCCTCAGACTGGGCAGTTGTCTTAGTGGTTTGTGGATGGAGATAAAGGATGTGAGCTAGCTGCAAATCCCTGCAGGTTATGCTTGAATGTCTCATACGACGTGTAAAGCAAGCACAGGAGGTGTGCTGTGCTCTGCTGTGTGTGAGAACAACTTGGAAAGCAAAAAAGTCACCCCAATTTAGGCACATTTCACCAAAAATCATGCAAAAGAGCTGATAAAAAAGACAGTTTCCTGCAGTAGGACTAAGACTATTTAATCTGTAGGTTCCATATGTTCAGGGTATCCCAGGCATGATCAGATTCCCAGTTGTGTATTACCCCATGACCTTCACCACAGCCCACCAAGGCCACTGGACATGCTGCAGGACATTGTGTTCCTGGTGGCAATTGAATGATGGCTCACAACAGTTTGTTTGCTCTTTCATTTGATGTAGTAGCCATGATTTTCTGACTATCATTCAGCCATAAACAAACTCCTATCAGCATCCTCTTTAAATTAATTTCCATGTTGTGATTTGCATCAAAGCATAACGTCTTTTTATGGTTTACATTTAGTGTGGTGTCTATCACTGGAAAAACTGGCTAGTGTTAACAATTACCTGTGTGGAATGAAGATTTTTCAGCTTTGTCTTTGGGATTGCACTTCCAAATCCTTCAATGGTGTCAGCTGTATGCTGCCAATGAGAAGTGTGGTATAAATCTCCATTTTTGGCTTCTAATGTAAATTTTTTTTTGAGGGCTCTTCTTAGATGGAGTGATGAGGCGATTGTTTCATAGATTTTGTTTTAAAACACCACTAAGACCAAAACTGGTTTTATGCAACCATTATACTCTGCTCTCTGAAATCCTGTTGAGATTAAATGAGATATAAGTAATAAGCAAGCTCCTAGAGCATGGCAACTACATTGTACTTCTACTACTTGCCAAAGAAATGCTTTTAATAATTGTGAAACATAGCATTTATGTCACTTGAACCTGGAATGAAATACAGCAATACTTCCATGTTCGCAGAAAAATAAATGTCTTTCCATTCTGTCCCTGTTAGAGACAACTTGTAGATAGTGTTAATTTAACATGTTGTGGTCTAGGTTTTTGTTATATAGCTTAGAAGTAAAAGCTGTATTAAAGGACAATGGCTGTGAAAGAACATCAAAGGAGACCATGAATTTCTGCTACAAAATGCTCTATTCTTAGTGATGACACTTAATTTCAAATATTTTGGTATACAAAGAAGTGCAAAATTATCACAGCAAGACTTGAGGCCATAAGTAGAAATTATATCCTTAACTGGAGTGAGAAAAACTGTATGAAGTGCTTTCAGTTTCTTACTGTCAATAACATAAGAGGTAAAAAAGAAAAATAGAGCTATTTTCAGAATTTATAAATCCAGCTATTGGATAAACAAGTACCCTACCTTTTTCATTAGGTGTTTAGAAGTTTTAAATGAAAGAAAGCTTGAAATATACTGCTGCTTCTACTTGAAGAAATGTGCTAAATGCACTAAAGCCCAAGACAAATCATAGAAAATTGTTTTAGAGAAATGAACAACTTTACATGCTATTTTAAAAGCTGATTGCTTATCTGACTTCTTAATTTAGACATAAGATAGGAAATTTTCAGTTATTTTGTTTCTTATCAGAAATAACCACTCTGTCAAAGGTATGCTCTAGTATTGACTAACTCTTTATAAAAGATGTCTATACTCAGCCTTAGTACTTCTTACTCTTACCATCTGAAATGCAGAGGTAAAAAAATTATTTCAAGATGTAATTTTCAATTTCAAAATCTTAATTTTTTATTCCTGGACATAGCATTAAAAAAGTCCACAGCCCCTTGAGGGAATTCAAACAATTTTGACCTATCCTCAAAATAAGCATGTACATTTTCTGGATACAATAAAGCAAATCTCATATTCAGTTGGATCAGCCCCTTGCATATTAGGTTAAAGTCCCATCTTTTCAAAGCAGGAGGTAACAATTTTTTTTTTCTGTCTATCATGCAATATTGCTGTGTTTGGAAAGCAGCATGGTCTGCATTCTGTCCAGGGAAAAGGGAAATAAAGAATAGACCAAAGAGCTAGTTTGCTGCATATGCATGATAATGTGGAGAATTATGAGCAGTTTCTGGTTTTCTTTTATGTGCCCTTCTATCCCAAATGCATCCGAAAATGTGTTGTAACAGAATAAGCAGAATTGTTTTCTCTTGTTGCATGGAACCTTCAAACTGTAATAATATCTTTCTTGATCTTGAGTTTGGAAGCCTTGAAACCATTTCTGTATCATTTTGAAGTGTAACTGTTAATCGTATCTTTAGATTTTTACAGTGATTTACAATCACCTTCATTCTAACAGAAGTATCACTTAAAACAGTTTGTACTTTGCTCATGATTAAGGACTTCAAAATCTGTCTGAATTTGTGTTTTCTTCTCTCTTGGAAATTTTATATTTCTTTCTGTCATCGTAATCTCTAAAAGACTGCTTCTCTTATCAGGTCTCATGCAACCTCTCCAGCTCATCTGTGACTCTTGTTTAGAGGTTTGGCTTTGGAGTATCATTTCCCAGGATGGAACCTTCTAATTTCTGTGCTCTATACTGGATGCAAACACCACTGCAATTTTACCATAGTCATATAATGTAAGAAATATTTATTGGTCAGTTGAATATTTCAAATTTATAGCTACTGTATTCCTACTTAATTTGGGCCACTTCTATAGTATTTTTTTAAGTGGAGTTTCATTAATCTTTCAGAAACCCTGTCTGAAATACTTGGACATTTTCCATTTAGTCTCTGTTTTCCTCTTTCTTTTCTTGACATTACTGAAGTGATGAATGCCAGCTCCACATCTTAGCAAACTCTTAGCAGAAAATAAAACGATAAAATGGAAGCATTTCATTCCACTACAATATCCAGTAAGATAAACAGGTGTGAGCACAAAGCACATTCTCCTGCAGATGTGCACTTCAGTGTGTTTCTCCATACCTGATTTAGGTAGCTGGATTGCAGTCAAGTGCTCTTGTTCAGCCGTGCTTTTTCTTGTGTCCCCGTGCTCCTGATCTTTTAAATCTGTGTAATCAGATCACACTGGAGGTTATTCTTTTAAAGGGAGTAGCTCTCTTAAACATGCTACTTATAAACAGCTGTGATTTGTTGTACGTGGGTTCTTTCCGTGGTTCCTACAATCTGAAGAAGCATATTAGTTGCAACATTAGTCACAGTGAAATTCACTGCTTTCAGACCTCAAGGTTCCTGAAGCAAATATAGCAAAAGCAAAATAATGTTGCAATACCTTTTAATCCTGTTATCCTGCAGTAAATATGGGTTGTTTTCTAGCTGTGTTTTAAGGAGCAGATGTTTATTTACATAATGATAAGATTTAGTTAGGGTTTGAGAAAGGAAAATGCCACCTCAGTTTTCTAATGTGATTAATATATGTGTAAAGAATTAAATAAAATAAACCAAGCCAGCTTATGATTTATACCTTATTTGTAACAAATTCTTTGTACTTAAAGCAGAATCATGAATGTAAAACAGTATAGCTTATTTTCAGAGTGCATAAAGGTGCACCTCACCTATAACAAAATATTCCCCTAGCATCCTCAGGAACTAAGATCAGCTAGCTTTAGATTTTATTCTCTCACTAGCCAAGTTGTATGCTGCTTTGCTCCTGTCCATATGTTAACTCAGAACTGGAGGTGACAATAATATCCAGCATCGCCAGCACAAGGCTTCCATTTCAGCCTGAAACCAAATTTCAGTGACTTGCTCTTTCCAAATCCCACCCAAAGAACTGCTGTTATTTCCGTGTCTTCAAGGCAAATTTTCCTTGGATGTCATCTCCTTTTCCTATGTCACAGTGCAATTACAGCAGTTTTTAATTTTTAATTGTATTTTTTGTCTGTGCAGTGCATCTTTCCTCTGCAGCAGGATTCAGTTGCAGGAGTCTGAAAAAGCTCCGTTTCCAAGAGCCAAAGGTGTGAGGAAAAGGGACACTGAGGGGCACAGGACAGCAAAGAGCACGTGCACTGTTTTGCATAGAAAATCCTGATACTTCTCTCTGCTAAAATTGTGCCCTTTATAAAAACAAATTTGATGTGAGAACACTGTGACATTTACCTAATCTGTCTAAAAATAATTGAAGTCTCCCAGTCCTGCTCTGATTTCTGCCCTTGCAGTTTAATCTGCCTCAGCATTTCACAGTCCTTTGCACCTGGTCAAGTTGTCACTATTATAGGTCTAATACTAATCTTCTCTCTATTTAAGTTTGGAATTTGAATCCTTGGTGCAGGTAACTTATTTGCTAAGCCTTCCTTAACATAGGGCATTTTTCCAGCAGTGATTTACTGTCTTATTTCTATATAATGTTTGTTGATACCAGGGTTTTCAGCCCATTTTTTTCCTTATACTGAGTTTCTGACATGCCTGCTGTGCCAATGCCCTAATTTAAAACCCAGTATTCCTAATCACCCTTCTCTCTTATTTTGATTTGCTGCATTTCTGTAGAAGCACACACACAATGAACATCAACTTCCTTAAGCCCTTCCTGTATAAAACAAAGAAGCACAATTTATTGTGAGGGGGGTGGAGTGTTTTTAGCATAGAGGTTAAACGTGTGTGACTTTAGAAGTTAACTGAAGTATTTGCAGCTGAAGTATTCTGCAATGTTTTTGTTTGCTCTTTGTCTCATCACACTTAGGATTTCTTGAAGGTAGGAGTACAGAGGGTTACATGTGACAGAAAACAATATGTCCTCACCTGGTGAAGGCTGATTGCAATGTGACTGTTAACATCAGCACTGATACTCTACTTCAACACTGCTTTAACTGGTCTTTCCACAACAGAATAGCAAAATCAAGGGAAAATTATATTGAACCATACCAGGAGAGCCAAGGAAAAAGAATACTTCCAGCTGTCTCACAACTGACCTGCTGATCACAACAGCTCCATTGCACGTGCACTTACAGCTCCCAATGGTCAGAAACTGCATGCTCACTTCACATTTCTCTTTTGGTTCATCAGACATAAACAAAAGTCTGACAGAGTAAGATTTGTTAAATTAGGAATAGTAAAACAAAGTCATATGGCAACAGTCATACTTACACTGTTTTAAATACACAAAGGAAAGAAGAAAACACCTACCCGGTAGAACAGAATGCTTTCTTTATTTTGTTATGTTACTCTGATCCTACTCTCTGTTCCCATAACTACTGAAAAACACGTGTCCTCTGACAGGCAGAGAAGATATTTTCCTAATTGATTACTCTGGTTCTAAAGGAAAACTTTTTTATTATTATTTTGATGTAGCATCAAAATATAGAAACAATTCTAGGATCCAAATTAATGCTGAGCTACCTTGAATATACAATTGCTGTAATAACCAGAGGGCAATTAAACATGTACATGAACACAGTCCTTAATTTCAAAAGTTTTTTATCATAAATGAAATTAGCTTATGTCTAACATTTAAATTATAATCCAGATGCTTAGTTTTCATAGTTTTTTTACTGACTTTAAATGTCATGGAGTTTCCGCATTATGGTGAATTTTTTGCAATGGAAAGACTCGATTAAGCATTTTTTAGATTCCAGTTAAAAAAAAGATTTTTTTCCCCCAGAGCTGCATTACTGAACCCTTTTTTTTAAATCTGTTATCCATTGACTATTTTTTTAAGTAATTTGTCATATAAGAAGAGCATAATAACCTAGACAGGCTTCACTTTTAACTTAGTTGCGAATTTTAGGCACAGTTTCTAGTGAATTAGACTTTCAAACATAAACAGGCCTTCCCTGATGTCAGTAAGACTATGTGAAAATACAGTTGTCCCTAAATAAAGCAATCTATGGATTTTTTTCCTGCTATACACTATTAGGCAGAAGTCAATTGCTATGCAGTTAAAAGAACTATAGCTATTTCCATTTTGTCTGATACTTCTAGCTAATGCTAAAAACTGACTTAAATAATCAGTATTTTATCCGACAGTTGTGGAAAATTTTGAATAACAGAAAAAAGTGATTATGTGCATGAGAAATTATCATCACTCTTTCCCCCAACTATAGTCATTATTTCTAATATACAGAACTTTGGAAGGGTCTTAAGAATTTCTTAATTGGATGTGAGTCTCCATTCAAATAATAAAGGAAATTGATGCAGTGCTCTCAAACATGTATTGTATGGGTTTATTACATTGTCATCTGTGCTTCATGGCTAAGAATGGTTTTCACATCAGTTCCTTCTATTGACATTACCGTATATTAAATTCCTCTCTTTGTCTCAGCTGGTACTAATGGAAAGTCATGCTTTGGTTGAAATATTCCCAGTGATCTACTGCTGCTCACATATATTAGCACTCCAATAGTCATTTCCTAAATCTCTAGCTTTTGTCTTCTAAATCACATTTCTGAAGATCAGGCTGCTTCAGTCTGATTATTTAAGCAGTTTACATTTCAGAGCTTGTTCTGCACAATACCCACTTTGTATATAAAGATCCATGTTTGTATCCTACAAAACAAAAAACTATGAGTTCTATATATCATTATCACTTGAGCCCTTCTTCCCAACTTATTTGATGTTTCATATCTTGAAGTGAAGCCTGTGGTTAGCTATGTACTTACAGCAGGTAAGTGCACTTTTCTCTAAGTGTAGTTACAGGCAGAGACTTCTAAGCTTCATTTCAAGCTCCTCTCTAAAAATATTGAATTATTTTAACAGAGCACTGCTTCAGTTTTAATGAGGTCATCTGCAATATCATATTTCATTACTGTATTCCTGTAAGTGGAATTATCTTCACCATTTTTTATTCTTGCTTTTTTATCATTAGCATTCTTATCTCTTTGGGGACTGTGGCACAAATTATTAAGACAATAATGATGCCTTTCTGTCCATGTTCTTTTCAAATGCTTATCTTTGTCAAATTGAAGAACCTTTGGTAGCACAATAATTAGTGTTTCTGCCATGCTTACTCTATCACCTTAACACCAGCAATGCAGGCACATGCAGTGGAAACATCTTTGGTCGCTCATGCATAAGAACGTGGGACAAAGCATCCCTGAATTTCACCTTCCACTTGTAATAGGTGCTGATGAGGCTTCACTGATGTTGTGACCTCTGGTTGTCATGAGCATTTGCTGTTTAGGGTACCTTGGTGCAAGCTCTGCACCAAGCTTGTTTAAAACAAGTGTCTAAAACACAAGTGAGATTTATTTGTACTTTAGAAAGTCCTACTCTGCAAATAACACCCCAAAATAATTGCCAGCAGGATGAAGCTTACAGGTTGTTTTTTTAATTCCTTTAATTTAAGATCTTGAGGGAAGTAGATCCTAAAATCTTTAAAAATAAAAACAAATAACTTCCCTCTCCAGACCCCTTCCCCAAAACAAAAACAAACAAAAAAAAAAACAAACTCCAAAGCAAACAAATAAAAACAAACAAGCTGAAAAATAACCCCCAAGGTACAGCGAAAACTTTTTGTGTTTCCTATAGTCTGTCTTAAACTGAACTATTTCAGGGTTCCCATAACAAAAAAATAGTAACATTTTTTTGCTATACTTTGACACACAAGAAAGTTTGTGTGACCAAGGTCATGTCTTCATTCATCAGAAACAGAATCTTCTGGCCAAGGCGAGAGAGCAAAATTACCACCCATATTCACATACAGTGGGAAATGCTGGCAGTATTCTGAGATCAGGGCATGCAAATTAACAAAATAGTCTGCAGCTAGGGGCCTCTTTAACCAGTACAAGTCATTAAATTCTTCCAGGATTGACTTACCCCCAAACTCATTCCATGTAGGGACTCCTATCCCTCCCAGTTTTGGATGCTTAAGGTATCCCTAGTTTTCATCATTGTTAGCACCATAAAATAGTGAATGGCTTGAGTTAATTTTGAGTTGTTCAGAATTTATAATCCAGCTGTGATGGGGCAGGTCAAGACCTGAATATCCTGCCACATCTATTCTGTACGTAGTGAAAGGTTGGCAATTTTGAGAAAAGAAAATGCTGCCTAAAGGAATACAGATCTGAGGAAAGGTTTTCACAAGCCTCAAATTGACTTAAGTGCTCAAGAATTGCTTTGAAACATGATTTCCCAGTATATGCACCTGAAAGTGGGGTCCCTGCCCAACACTTTAAACATCATTTTTGACCTCTGTACAATTTAAGGGCCATAGTAAATGTAGCCAAAATACTTAATAGACACTTGCAGTTTTGTAATGTGGTGAAGATTTTATTCTTATGGACACATGGTTCTGTTTTGATTTTTATCACATTTTTTCATATTTTCTATAAAAATGCTCCCTTTCGTGTATATAGTACTCATATTGTGATGTCTGCAAATTTAAACTGCTTCATTAGCAGACTTATTTGGGAAAAAAAAAATGTTTCAGTGTATGACAAGTGATCTATCTTAATAATTATCTCTTCAGTATGCCTTATGGTGTATAATCAACTTGTTTCAATTTACACTGCAAAATATATAAGACAGTTTTGTAGAGAGCTCAGCTCAGAATCAGCTCAGAAAATGACCTTTCAAGTGTCACTTTACACCATGAAACTGTTCCTCAGAAGAAAACTGAAATAAGTTATAATTGTTCATTTCATGTGTTTAAACATCTCTGCTCAGAGGGAGCACACAGCTGTGGTGAACATGTGAGTGATTTAGGATTAGCAAGTTCATGTATAGTAGATTAATTGAGAAATGGTTGGATGTTGTGCTTGAGACACAGGCAATTAAATGTGCAGCAGGTAAAGCTAAAAGGTCTGCAAAGGCAGTCTTTTTAAATCCTTTTTTTCATATTTTTATTCATTTTGATAGCCAAAATGCACCTAATCTGACCAATTCTTGTATAAAATAAATTCATTTCTATTTAGCTCTAATTTTTTTTAATATTTTCCTATTGAAATTCAGGTCTTGATACATTTTGACCTTTTCAAGAAAGCCTGCTTCATTGTGAATTGTGAGTGCATTAGGAAGGTAAACACATTCAGTACTTGTTATTCAATGAGTTTGGATTTAGAAAGTCATTGTCAATAGGTTAATCCTTTTGTACAGACAGTCTCTTTGGCTAAGAGGCATCTTAAACAAATAAAGGTTTTACCAAAATGCTAATTTTTCAGTCTTTCTGTCAACTGTCAAAGAACAAACCTCAGTGGAGGTCTTAAAATTGGTTATTTCTAGTTTATATTCACTTCATGTCAGCACAGTTTGAAAAAGAACTTTTGTATACAGAAGCCCAGTCACAGGCTATTTGTTACTCTGCTCAAGAAATCATTAAAACCTAGGATTTTCTTGGAGTGTTTTATGAGGATGCAGGAAGGGATAAGTTTATCTGGGTTCAACAAATATTTATAAATACCATGAATAAAAAGGATACCAAATTCAGCAGCAGATTGGGTAGGCACTTAAAAAGAAAATAACATATCCCCAATCTGATTAAAAGTCAAGTGTCTCTTGAACTGCATATCACAATATTTGCCAAGTGGATATATTTTAGACTATTGGTTAAAATGTGAAAGTAGAAATTAGGGATTCTGAGAGAGAATTGCTATAAAACAGCTCCTTGCAAGAATTATGTGGGCAGAAGTTCAGCAATAAATAAGGTGAGGCTGTATGTACAACTTTTATTTCAATGGTTATTGTAAGTCCTTTCATTGCTTCACAGGCTTCCTACAGAACCTATATTTCTGTTTACATCAGAAATGACAGACAACAGGACTGCAAAGGAAAGCAGGCATTAAGGAAGTCCTCTTAACAAATGCAAATGCCAGAAATTGTTTGAAGTTTCCTGGATCAACAATCCACTGAAACACAACCTGAGCTCCTGAGTCAGAGCCACAGGAGACCAGAACTACAGTAAAGACACTTCACTGGATGCTCTTCCCCATGAGCTGCAGCTAAATGATGCCCCCTAAATGTGAACATTTTCTCTTCACTTTCAGGGGGATGTCCTGAAATTTTCAACACCCCATACACATTTTTCCTCTTTTCCATTGAGGACATACATCTTGTCCAGAAAAAGAATGAGTCAGTAGGGACCTTCTATATTTCCTTACATGAAAACAGGGAGGTTTTTCCCATTGAGTTCTTATCTAATCCTTGGTTTTGCATCAAACATCCTATTTTACTCAGTGTACTTCAACAGCCAAACAGAGTTTTCTTCTTAAAATCTGCAGTACTTATAAATTTTATCTAAATTTTTAATGTGTTCATCATAAAATATGTATTTATTATGAAGTTTATGACTAACAGGGCTTCATTAAGATATAGAAGGTATTAGAATTATACATATTATCTTATCAAAAAAATAAAGAGAAGTTCCTCAGCTGCTTCAGTAAAGTCCTATGGGTTGAATGCCAGCTGGATAAAAGTCAGGTGACATTTGCTGCAGGTGTGATCTATTGCTTTGTCTTTTATCAGTCTTCATGATTTATGTTTTTCTGGAGCTGTTCTTGCCAGATTGACATTTACATATCATTTTTAATATACTTCATATTCGCATGCACATTTAATTTTTTATTAAATAGTCAGGACTTCATAGAGTATGGCTGGCTGAATGCAAAATGATTGACTAATTTGAGGGATAATTATGTCGATTCAGCTGGAGCCAGCATGTACCTGTTCAAAAGTCAAAGTGCATACCTGAAATTGTGTTGCAGAGTTTGGGCCCAATTAATGAGAATGGTCAAGAAGGTGCTAATGCTTCCAGGAATAAAAATATGCTTCATTTTGTGTCTAAAAATACTTTTGCATGCCAATAGATAGAATTTAAAGATGGTATCGGGGCATGCTTTGTTTTCCAAAAGAACTTTATATAGGTCTTTGGGATACAAAGCATAGATAAAATGCTAAATAGCGTAGACTGACAGCTGGTTGTTCCATTGTGTCAGGGAATATAGATTAAAAAAAAAAAAACACAACAAAAAACCCCCCAAACTTTTCGAGACTTGTCTCTAAGCAGTTCAAATTAATGTGCAATGTTCCTCTTTTATAAAGATTTGAAAAATGCTTAGCTTCTATCAGAAGAGAATACAGTAAATTATTTTATTCATTCCAAAACCAGTGGCCTTCTGCTCCACTATTTTGTTATGAATTTATTTGACAGGTTTTTCTGCAGATTAATTACTGTAAATGCATTTGTAGCTTCCTATAGTAAAGCTGGAGCATGTACTGATTTTATTCCTTCTCCTCTGTTTGCCTCTGAAACTGTGTATTTGACAATTTTCATATTCTTTCAGATTTCCAAACCACGAAGGAAATAGCCAGACAAGAAAATAGCAGGTCAGAGCCAGGGCTGACACACACAATGCTGGTGTAACTTTTTGCTTGCTTCCCTTGACAGAGGAGATGAGGGAAGGATAAGCAGGTTTTTGTCCCTGAAACTGCTGTCCTTGGCAGGCATATTTTAACAGCTTACATAGCATACAGGGTATGTTCAGAAAGTTCTTCTTCATCCACAGTGTTAGATCAGGAATAAATTAATAACTTGAGCACAGTCATAGGCACAGTACCAGTCTGAGGATCAGAGTACCCTCTGAGTGAAGTAGTATGGCCCCCTCAAATTGCCATATGCATTTAGAAAAAAATCCACAAAAGATATTATATTCCATTATTTTTAATGAATTTATTTAATTACTTATTTTAAATGCATATACATAGCTCAGTATACTAAAATTTCTTTATTTTGGGGATTTTTTTGTGTTGCATGAATTTAACCAATAGCTTTTAAACAACAAAGAGACAGGACAAAATCAGTGGGCTATTGTTTTGAATTTGTGGATTTCTGAGCATGATTAGATGGGCAGTAATCTGATATTTGTTCTATATGAATTTTGTCTGCTGACTGGCACAATGCAAGGTCTTGTGCTTGCATATCATTTTAAAGACCAGGCACGGTGCAGTTCCACAGATTTAATAGAGGCATAAATGCACCATGATAAAAAAATATATATTGTGTAAATAACTGTTTAGAGTTCAAAAAGTACATGTATAAAATGTTAACAGGTTCAAAAATTGTGGAAAGAAATGACAGGGCAATTAAACATTAATTCTGCTTTGAATAAGGAAATGTTTAACTGAAGACAAATGAACATGGCTGAGGGGCAGAATTTGAGTAGTACCACAATAACATTCCAAGGGGAGCACCTTCACCTTGTGGCATAACACTTTGCTCCATGCTCTTCTCAAGTGCCAAATGTCAATGACTTCAGTGTGGGCCCAGCTGACTGTTCACATGAGGCAATAGCTGGTAATTGCATGAGGTTATTTTGATTTTTGAAACTATTCTATTTCCAAAGTTTTGATCTAATTACCAGTGTTGCTCTTTATACTGCAAAGTACAAAAAAGGTTTGAAAGAAAATTATGATTTATATTGAGTTTGAGATAGCATGCAAAAATTACTGAAGATGTGGAATACCACTTACTTCCAATCCAACCAAGTAATTTAGAACCACCCTAAAGATCAGAGAAATGTCTCCTCTGAGAAGACAAGTAAGATGTCTAAAATTTCCAGCTGAGGAAGAGAGAAATGGAGTGGCTTTGGTGGGCACTGGCATCCAGCCAAAATCAACCCCCACCACTGGCATAATTTCAATATACAGTTATAAATATCTAAGTGTTTTGTTCCAGACTTTGGGCTTTAAACAAATGTATTACTCAGTGTGCATACTAAACATCAGCATTTCATCATAAATATCAGAATCTATACTGGTAAAATATGCTGAGTGTACTGAATAGAAGCTAAGTTTACATCTGAGTACGATCCTGCACCCACATGCATCATTATTAATAACAGGTATTTTTCCCCTTGCAATTATGTCATGGGGCAGCAAAATCCAGGGATCCAGTGTGCTGGCATCCCCACAGTGCTGTTCTGTATCCAGCTGTTAAAGCTGGGTTAGTGTGCATATGCCAGCTCACAGTTGCAACAGAAGAATTAAAAATACATTTCTTGTGTTGACTACTTTGAGTTTACCAATGAAGGTATCCATTGTGTACCTGCCAGGATAACAGTGCTTCACAGTCCTCCTGCCAAACACAGGCACTGCAATAGCAAAATCCTTCTTCTGGTGTGGGTTAGAGCTCAGCTGTGTGTAAGCAGTGCAGGGATGGGCAGATGTGCCCAGCAGAGCTGCCTCTGCCTTGTCAGAGCACCTTGTGCCACACAGGGCTAGTGCTGGGGTCCCCTGGTCACAGAATCCAGCTGTGAGCTGCACCTGGCCTCACCCCACTCAGACACTACTCCTGTGCCAGCAAAGGCTGGAATTCCACATCATCACATGGAACTCACGCCACACATGAGTCAGATTTAGCTGACTGCAATACTCATAAATTGATAGTGGAATAACAAAATATATAGAACAGGGAAAAATACTCTAAAAATTCTGAAACACCCTGGTTAAGCTCCCATCCCTATTCAGAGTTCTGCTTGCTGCATGACTAAGCTTACAGAACTAAGCTGTAATCTAATTTGTTTTGGTCACAATGAAAAGGTGACAGTATGAACATCAGCCCCAGGCTGCTTCAGCACATCCTTGAGGTTCCCGTTACGTTCAGGCCTGCTCTGGCTGCATCTTCACAGCTCCTGTTATCTAATCTAACTTGCATATGTCTATCCCTGCTGTTGACAAGTATCCTGAAAGTATTGGAATCATACCAAGAACTTAAAATAATCTCAAGCTAGCAAATGAAAAATTATTCTTTAAAGTTAAGCTTTTGTGATTCACTTTCACTGTGTAGCTTTTGATCTTCCTCAGGTAGAGACCATATGTCATAGGCAGGATATATTTGGATCTGGAATATTTTTACAGGTATTTCTGTTGATCTGTGAAAGGATAGATTTAGAAATGCTTCAGAAATACGTGGAATCAAGCTGAAAAGTATTTTAATTTCTATCTTTCAAAATTATATGGGGATACAAGAGGCTCTTCTAACTTGAAATTTAAGGTAATTAGGATATCAGGAAAACTTACAAGATTTAAACTTGGACCCAGATTAATTTTTATTTTTAGTCAATTTTTACAGATTTTGTCTGGCCAATTTTAGCACCTGTCAATTCTAGAAGGAACAGAAACTATTTCCCACATGGGATTTGTCCTCTCTGCTCTTAGAGAAAAAGGAACCCTTTTTGTCTGACAGTTGTATTAATAGATGCCAATGTACATTATGCCAGTATTTAATGCAATATATTGTGTCTTTGAAGAACAGCATAAAAACAATGCATGCAGCAAAAGGCAGCTGAGCAAAAGAGAGGCCTCTATAGAGAATTCCAGACTGGAAAAAGCCTTTTTGTCATGTTCTGTGACAAATGCATCCCTCTGTAAAATTGTTTAATAGTTTTAACTTATTTTACCTTATTTTTTATTTAACTATTTTAACGAAATAGATCTGCCATGAATCACATGACAGCAGTACAATACTCACTTTATATTTTTGCTGAGGTATAAACCTCTGCCTGATACATAATTATACATTGTGTTTTTAAAATGTCAATTACATATAAAATAAAAATAAATACCTGGCAATTTTACAATTAGGTCTTTCATTAAAGACACAGTATGACAACATAATCAGCTTTTCATTTAATGGTTTGAAAAGTCATCATAGTCTATTTAATATGCTACAGTAATAACCACGCTGCTTGCATTCTTTTTCCTTCCCTGTGCTTTCCAATCTTTTTTTCAGTTAGTGATCTCAAAATACTGCCATATGCATATTCCTGCATATGATAGTATTTTGCATATGCCATATCATGCATATGCCATAAATCATATGCCAGCTTTCTAGAATTACTTAACTCTTACCAGTGAATTTCAGTGAAGTTCTAAAGGTAGTTTGGGAACATTTGGATTAAAGCCAGACAGCTGCATTATTATGTCTAAGTTTTATCCTAAGTTTTATCTTAGGATTTGCTGTGTTCACCCTGTTCTGTCAAGTAAGAATATACTTGTTGGCCTTTACTATCCAAGCCCTGAAAAAGTAGAGTAGACTGAAGTAGATGGGGCTTTTTTCATGTGGTTAAAGTTCAGCTAGGAAAGAGTAATTAAAACAGTTCAAAAGTGTTTTAATGATGATCTAAGTCCAGAAGGGAAACTTGATATCCTTCCATTTTAGCAATGAATTCAAGCATTAAATGATCCCTGCAGGGAGAAACGCATTTGAAACAAAAAAAAATGACTCTCTCCTTAAATACCTTTGCAGACCCATGTGTGTCTCTTAGATGGACAGGAAAGAAAAAGGGAAGGACAAAGCAGCTCACGTGGGCAGCTGTGGTGTGGAGCTGCCTCTCCTGCACAGGATGCTTTGTGAGAGGGTGGGAGGATTGCAGGCATGAGCACTCTGCTGAGTGCATGCTCAAGTGTTGCTGAAATTGATACTACATGACACTAATGAGAAAAGTCACATTTCATTCACCTGCACCTGAGAAGATAAAATATTTAACCCCTTAGAGATGTTGACAAAGGTGCTCTTAGCTTGCTAAGAAGAGATGAAATATTTGCAGTCTTTCTCCCATCATCTTTGTTTCTTTAGGGTAGGAGATCATTTAACTATAAATTTATAAATTGTGTTTTATGAAACTCAATATTTTAGAAAGTTGATTGGTAAACAGCATCATCATAAAGAATTTTGTTTCTGATTTATGAGAGCAAGACAGTATTCAGTTGGCAAGAGGCTAATGCTGTAGAGATTAAATCAATCTTGATTATAGTTGCAAGGAAAAATGTTATAACAATAATAAATCTGAATGTCCACGACAGATATTTATTATGTAAATGTTTGCTAAATCAAGATGGAAATAAACCCAAAAAGGTGGAGGATAGCTCCAGTGAAACCTGATGTTTTATACAAGTAATTACTGGTCATTGCTGTGGCAATATTTTATAGTGTATTTCCTTGGCAAAAATGGGAAAGCAAAAGACTTTTCTGCAGAAGCCCTGTTGAATATTCTGACAAAGGATCCATGAATATTTGGTCAGTTGGGAGAGTTTCTGAATAGATATTTTGTGAGATTCAGTTCTCTGAGCTTTCCAGGAGCTAATCGTTTTGAGAGGGCAAGACAGGGCATCGTGAAAGGACTAGATTGTCCATCAGCATTTTCAAAAGTGCTAAGAGGCCTCTAGAGAGATGACATTTGGCATCTTAAAATACAGTTCATGTGTTATCACCAATCTGGTGACACACATGCCCCTAGAAAGATTAACAAGGTTTGCCAGACATGCTGCAAGGTAAAAATACACTGTCAGAACTTAACCAGGCTCGGAATGATGTCAAGTGCAGATGTGCTCTTCAAGGAGCCTTCTTAAAATCAGTCACAGTTAATCTGATGTTCTTAACTTGTTTCTGATATCTGTGCTGAGAGGCACGTCAGTATTCCACCCTGCAGCACTTTCAAGGTGATTTGGACTGTTAAAAAGATGAAGCATAAGAGAGGTGCTTAATTATAGGTAAGTGTGTGAACAAAGTGTGATATAAAGTAATCGAGTTAATAAAAGGATGGTGACTAACACAATAATAATAGCAATATGAGTTTGTGATCCATATCCAGTAGACTTCAGATATGGTTGATAAAGATCCTAAATTAGTTTTCTAATTAATTGTTTGGAAACAAAATATTTTCATATCATTTTCCCTACTACTTTTGCTTGATTGCCATACTTTCATTTCAATTCCATGTTTCCACTTTTCTGCTCTAATTCGTCTTTGCAATAATTGCTTCTGGTTCTTTTCATTTTGCTTCTCTTCTGTAATTCCACATTGCAGCTGGTCTTCAGCACCACACACAGTGTAGCCACTTACATAACAAATGCCACCAATCCCTAATGCTGTCAGTCATTAAGCAGTGTTTTTAACTGGATATCAGCTTTTCAAATTATTCTCACACCATCTGCTTGTTGAATATTTTTCATAGTTCATGTTTTTAGTTCTGTTCAGTTATCCTTTAAACTGAGACATTCTGCAAAAATGGCATTATTCTCTTGCTGTGATATTATGAGAGAGTTATTTTTTTCCCTACCTGTTAGTTTAGTTTCTTAAGTAGTCCACAGCACTGATGCTGTAATTGTTGGTCTAGCAAAGCAGGCTGTATCTGCTGTGTCATTTCAGAAGACAAAATTCATTTGTTTTACATGAAAGGGCCAAACACTTTTGCAGGTCTAAAAATGTGCTATGCTTGCATCATATCTACTCTGCAGATTTTAACAAAACTTACCCTACCTGTAAGTGATGTGGAGGTATCATTAGGTTTCCTTAACTTACGCTGCTCCTTGTCTTGTTACTGGTAATTCTGAGGTGCAAAAATGACCTCCTGGTTTCTCTACCCCTTTAAAATCATTTTATGTTTGTAACAAATCCCCCTACATTGTCCCTTCACCACATTCTCTGAGTATCCAGAGGCATTTTGAAGAGGAACCCCAGGGTGACTCACGGCCCCTGTACTGATCGTATTTTTACCATGGAATGCACCCACACGGGGTCAGAAATGAGCTGGAGGTGTCACACAGCCACTGCAACCTTCATGTCTTTTTTTTAATTACACGTGGGTAAATTACAGGGTCTCCAGTGGTATTGGGATGGTGTTGAGGAGTTGTCAATTGTCAATAAATCAATAACCACAGAATCATTAAGGTTGGATCACTGAGTCCAACCATTAATTTTGCCAAGTTGAAGAATAATAGCTTGTTGCTTATTAGCAGTACTTTGTATTATTTTCAGTTATTTCTATATTTGTGATTTGTGACAACTAACGTTTCAAAAAGGATAAATACTTCTAGGTGCTGGAAAAACCCCAACTAATCTATCCTCTATTAGCTATGAAAATTGTGACATAGTCAGATGTAAGTGTACCTGACTACAAGCCTGGCTGGGCTTCATTGGTTTGGGGTTGTCTACATTTCTGTATAACGCTATACCAAAAGTAATTTTTCATTCTCACCTCAGCTTCCCTGTTCTCTCTTACACTCACTCATCTCTTGGCTTGGATAGCACCTCAATGAAACTGGTTATCCCTGCCTGACATGGAAATACTCAGTGCTCTGTAGATTGGGTGGAATCACCAGAAATTAAAGTAGTTATGCCTGGTTTTGGTTGAGTAGTTACTTTGTGATATAATGTTATCTCCCAACAGAGGGAGAAACTGCAAGTTTCCTATGCAAGTTTCTGCAGTCAGCACTCATTTTGCACAGATGCTTCCTTGAAACGGACCATAAACTTTTTAAATTTCTATGAATTCTCTTGTTAGTGAGCTCCTGAACACAGAAAGCTTTATATGCCATACCAGAGGTAGTTCACAGAGATAGTTTCCTATTCTGAATTATCATTATTGTGGGCATCTTCATTTTCTCCATGCTATCTTTGGAACGTAAATTTCTATAAACGTTTTCAGCCGTCAGAATACTTTTCCCCTATACAAAGAAGCAAACTAAAATTACATTTTAAGGGATTTACATTTTAAGGGGTTACATTTAAGGGATAATAACTTGGCTTTTGTAATTGTTTCTGTGTGGCTGATAGTTCCCTGATAGTGAAATTCAATCAGTATTTTTTCATTTTAGAAAAATGATTTTGTTAAAGATTTACAAAACTGAGACTTCAAATTTTGTTTTATGAAAATATTTGGCCTCTTCCTGTCATGCAAAAGGAAGCCTTTCAGGAGCCCAGGGCCAGGAATTCATTCCCCAATGTCCTTGGCTGTGCCTCTGCCATGGGAGGAACACAGAGGGAGAAAGGGCCACAGCTCCCCTCCTTCTGCTGTGGCTCAGGCAAGCTACACAGCCCTACATGGTTTAGAACAAAGTTGAGGACTCTAAAGCAAATATACAAAAGTTTTAGATGTAATCTCACTTTCCCAGGAAAAGACTTCAATATCTTACAGTAACAAACATCGTTAATCTCCTGATTGCATAAACTTTGCTTGAACTGTGGGTGCAAGTTACTTGAAAAAAGGTGATACAGTGATATCAGGCCATGAGGAGGCTCCTTAGCTGGGTGTGCAGTCAGAAGTCACTGAACAGGTTAATTGCCTGTACTTATCTTTTAAAGCAAAGATATAATGTTTAGGAAAAACACTTTTATACCATTTAATTCTTGACAAAGGTGATAGAGCTTTTAGTTTTCAAATGTACTCGGGTCATGAAACTTTATAGCCTAACAAAATTAAAGTGTCACATCTAGTAATTGTCTTGTTTATTTTTATCTTGGAGAACTGTAAACATTTGAAATCTATGTAACTTATAAAATATTATAAAACCAAGAGCTTTAACTTTTTCTTACATCTAGAGATACTCCAAACTCTAAAAACTCATTCCTCATTTCAAAATAAAAATAGGGTTGGTATCAATTGCCATTTCACTTGTTGCTCCTGATATGTTGCTAAAATTGATTAAAGATTGAAGGTTGCTGTTACTGCATTTTTCTTTTCTTGAAAGGTATATTCCTGACCTAAATTGAGTCCCATTATGAAGTAATTCTTACAATAGGCATCCAATTTTTCTCTTGAAAAGCGATTTGAAGCAAAGGTCATTACGTGTTCCTTCCTGGCTGTCATGGTTTTACCCCAGCTGGCCACTCAGCCCTCACTCACTTCCCACTGGTGGGATGAGTGAGGGAATTGGAGGGTAAAAGTGAGGAAACTCATTTGTTGACATACAGACAGTTTAACAAGTAAAACAAAAGTCACACAAGCAAAGCAAACCAAGGAATTCATTCCCCACTTCCCCAGGGCAGGCAGGTGCTCAGCATCCCCAGGACAGCTGGGCTCCACCCCACATAACAGTGATTTGGGAGGACAAACACCATCACTCCAAATGCCCCCCCTTCCTCCTTCTCCTCTGGCTTTATTGCTGAGCATGAGGCCATTTGCTCTGGGATATTCTTTGGGTCAGTTGGGATCTGCTGTCCTGGCTGTGTCCCCTCCCAGCTCCTCATTCATCCCCAGCCTCCTCACTGGTGGGATGAGGAGCAGAAAAGCTCTTGGCTCTGTGTAAGCCCTGCTCAGCAATAACAGAGCACCTCTGAATTATCAACACAGTTTTCATGAAAAATCCAAACCACGGCCCCATACCAGCTGCTGTGAAGCCAAAACCAGCACTCTTTTGAAAAACAGTGGCTGTAGTACTGGAGTTTTGAAAGACATAAACGAGCTGAAATGTTGACCAGTCATTATTTTCTCAATGTAATTCTCTGTTGCTAATATGCTTAAGGAACTAAAATGTGGGATAATATATTTTATTATGTTTTCTAACATCAATTACTTGCTAACTTGCAGGATTGTTTTCCCATAAGTCATTCAATATTGCTATGCTAATTCATCTGCCGAGTCAAGGGTTAAATACCAGTGTACTTCAAATGAAATTAGATAAATTAACTTAGCAACTAAATGGCTGTGTGCAGGAAAGAGCAAGCTGAGATATCCTTCCCTTTTCTTAGTCAAGAACATTAGAAAATTGGATGTTTTAAGAAAGCTGTTGGATATAAAAGGATGAGCCTCAAACACTTGCAACCTACATTTTCTTCAAAGAATAATTTGCATAGAGACAATGTAAATTCACAGTTTATCCTCCAGTTTTGATCTGGTGACAGGTACCAGCAGTGTCGTGTCTACAGAAATTCTGGTCTTTTAAGTGCCAGGATTTGGCAATGCTGTTTATATCAGGTGCATATGTGTTACAATATCCTGAAGGCTTTCAACTTGTTTTAACTTTTTAATTCATTCTAAAAGCACTTTTCGATTTTTTTTTTTAGAATTTTGGCATAACCAGTTTTCTTTGAATTATTATAGAACAAACAGTTAGTGGCAGGTAAATTATTCAGAAGAAATTAAGTGGTACCAGAGAATTCAAAAAGACCTTTTGGATTTCTTTGTTGTAAATCTGAAAAAGTAACGCAACTGTTGGATTAGAAATGAAATTTTAATAATAATACATTATTTACTCTTCTGCTGTCTGATGAAACTTTTTCTTTGCATCTCTTCCTAAGACTTTCTCACAGCCAATAAGTTCATTCAAAAAAGTAGAGATTTTGTAATTTCTAAAAAACAAAAAAGAGAGAGAAAAATGTGATAAAACATTTAAATCAAAAAGGTGTAAAGTCAAAAACTGATTTTGGCTTACAATTTGATTTTTCATTGAATATATTGTTCTTTCATTCTGTCAGTGCATTGTAGTGTAAATCACTCTCCATATTTCTCTACCGAGAAAATATATTATAATTGCTATTTACCTAAGCAGACAGTTTGCCTTGTGCTGCACATCCACAGGATTCAGCTCCTAACAATGCTGGATTTTCTAAAAGATGTGTCTGTGTGGGGGCATGTGCATGCACATTAGGAAATGTACACACATCCCCAAACATATTTTTGGCTTTTTCCTTTAGAAGTGTAGCTAAAAAAGTAAAACCCAAGGGCCTGCCCCAGACCCTGAAAGAGACAGCCCAAGACCTGAGTATGTGTCCTGGGGCTTTGGGTCACCTCCTCACTGCTGCCTGCTCCCAGGCCTGCCTCGGTGCTCACAGGTCTGTCACCACCTCCTTACTAGAACTCCCTGATTAACTGTGGTTGGGATATTTGGCTTGTCTGCCTTGCAAATAAAAGAGATCATGTGTACTCTTGTTTATTACTATTATTATTATTATTATTACTATGAAAGGGTAAGAACATAATGCAGAAAGAATCAGAATACTGAACGAAAAGGTGAAGATTACTTTCCAGTTCTTCCCTGTCCCTCTCACCTTTCCATTTAAAACTAAAACAAGTCTTCCAGAGGTTCTAAATTATTTATTTTTACCAAATCCAGATCTTTCAGCAACACCAGTCCCTTTGCTCTTCTATCACCCCATTCTGGATACAGCATTAACCTTCACAAAGTTGATGATCAACTCTTGACCCCTGTGGTTCTCCCCACAGTCTTCCCTAGACTTGAAACAGGTCAAACAGGTCAGGCTTTGCCTCATTCTTGAAGAATACTTCAAGACACTCCTCTTGGGCTGCAGAAGTCACAATAAGGGCCAGACTCTAACAGTGGAGCACAGCCTTGCAGTCTCTGTGTTGGCTATCTCTGCCCACATGGGGTGTTTTGAAGGCAGTGGGGTGTCCCCATCCAGGTGTGCAGTGTGTTGCAACCTGAGCAGTTTCTGTTGAGTTGATGGTGCTGTAAAACACCAACTACATCTTCTAAGCTAAAGCAGAGAATCAGTGTGTGCTGCCCTGTGTCCCAGAGCCCTCTCAGTGAGATCACACAGCCTCCTAGGGGCTCAGCAAGAAAGGATTTTTGCTGCAGGTATGGCAAATGGAATTGAAAGTTATGAATGTGTAAGCGAAGAGTATATGACTTCCGTGAAATATAAAAGTGGTTTGAGTTGATAAGGTACTTTTTAATGGCTATAGTGTTAACACTTCATTACAGTTAGATCTTAGTCCTGTGCTGATAAAGCAAGGGGAGTTGCCAATACCCTGTATGAAATTAGTCTACAATTGCCTTTGCAAGTGTGATCAGAGGATTTTTCACTACACAAGTCCAACTTCCCTGGTTCTAAGGCAAGTGGATCTCACAGCTTTTGAGCTAAAATGCACGAGCTCTAAGTAAATAGCTCCTACCCCATCATCAGTCCAGGAAGAACAGTAGCTCTCCTCCTAGCAGAGAGCAGCTGAAGAAAAAATTCCTAACCCACAAAGTGATATAGAATGTGTCGTTCTCCTGAATGCTCTTTCACAGTGTGATCAAGAGGCTTTCGTTTAGTGAATACATTTGCTCACTCAGTTTTGGAGAGTCGCCCTTCATTTATTCTTTCCCTTTGGAAGTACTTTCGAGTGCAAATTACTGCTATCAGAAGCCTTGAACTGAGAGGCTATTATTCTCCATGCTCAGATTAAATTAATTTTGAACAGTTTAATGCAGCATGTCCGAGCTGCAAGTCCAAGTGGTGTCAAATCTATTTCTCTGCTTTTTTAAGCTGCACCTTCAAGGGCAGTATGATTCATGGTAAATGTGTTCTTCTAATGTCTTTTGCTAGGCATTATTATTTTCTTTCATTTGCAAGTCATGAGGATAAAATGTTAACTATTTTCCTCCTAAAATTATATAAAGAATGCACAATTTTATAGCAGCCTTTTTTTCCCCAAGATTATTATATTTGCTTCCTGTGCATGAAATAAAGGAAAATGAGAAAAATAGTCACAATGAAATCAAGAAATTGTTTTTTGAAGTGTCTAAAGGAGAAAAAGAAGACACTATAGGATCCTGCAACATCATCATTGCATTAGCAAGGAATTATCTTTATCAAGGTCTCTGTAATAAAATTAAGGAGTTTTTAATGATTGGCTACATAACTCTATTTTCGTTTTTGCCAAGGTGCAAAAACAAAGCATGACATAAATCTGCTTTACTTTTCAAGCTGAAGCATGCAGCTCTCTCTCCACTGCTTCCAATTGCTAAGGTGTCATTGAAAGGTGGTAATGAAGATTTCCCAGAGGTTTCTGAACTTTACAAAGCCAAAAGTGGCAATCAGGTTTGCACTGTGTGGAAGTAGGGAATTTGCGATGCTGAGAGATCCAGGGTGAAAAGGGGGCCTGATGGCCAAATACATTTACAAATCCAGATTTTCAAACCCTTTCTCTAGCTCAGCAGTTGCCATTTCTGTTTCTCATTTTGCACTCTCGGATATTATTGTATTCTGATATTTAGGTAGTTTCAGTACATGCCTGATGTATTGAATATCACATTGACATATGGTGTCCCTACTTTAACTTCATCTTGTATGTCAAGTAATTGTTGTTACTGTCATGATCATATGTATCCTTGAAATTGGTATAACACCATTATAAAGTATATTTGCATATTCATAAATAGCTGTTTGGCTGTTGTGTATCCTCTCTACAAAATGGGGTATATACACAGTTAAATTATAAACATAAGGGCAGTGTATCCATCTGACAACTAAAGTCACCAGTATGAAAAAGAACAAGTCACAGTGATATCTATTTAGTAACTGAAAGAAAGGGAATATGTAATTCTGCCTGTAAAAAAAAACCATCTTTTTGAAGAGTGCCAAGGATGGATTTTTTTCTGAAAAATCCTGCTGAATTTTTAGGGCTGGAAGCTAACAATTTCCGTGTTGAGCAATTGAGGACTGAAATGTAACACAGAAAAAATCTCTTCTGTAAATTATACAATATAAATTGCCATGATCTTGTCCTACATTAATTGCTTGAAAAATAATTATTTACCTGTTCTGTACAATTAAATATATTTATTTTAATGGATTACATCATCAGTGATACAGCTCTCCTGGATGCATATTATTCTCACAAGCTGGTGATCATATGGCTGTTATTTTTGTGATGTTTATTGAGTGTCTTCAATAACTTATCCTATCAAAAACATCTATCAAGAGGTTTTTTTATTGTTTTCATAAAGTTTCACTTTAGTAAGCTGGGTTTTATCTATTAAACAGTTGGATTATATAGTCCTCTGTATATTTTCACATAGAGCTTGGATATTTGCAGAGCTGCAGAATCCTTCAGGGGCAAAGATAAACCATGTAACAGGTAAGCGTGCCCATCAATTGTCATCATCATCACAATTCAGTTATTTTGGCCACCGGGCTAAAATATTTTAGCCTGGTGGCTAAACTTTTATTGTATATACACACACATATATATACGTGTGTGTGTATACAATACACATAATTGTATAATTGTATATACACAATATATTTTGTGTATATATTAGGATGAATAATATTTCCAAAATACCACAATCATTCACGACATCAGAACACCTGTGACATCACTTCTTTGTTTTTCTTTCACCTCTATTGCTATGGTGTTTCACTTATTTTAGACTTTTTTGAACCAAGAGCACCTCAGACAATCTACTTCTATTTCTGCTTCAGATGCAAAGTTGAGTTCCTGGATAATTTGGCAGTATCATGGGACATTAATTGCTCAGACAAGGGAAGTTCTAAGGGCACCTTTTGTGTTGCAAGTGCAGAGAAGAGTGATGTGCACCATACCAGAATCAGGGATTTGCTGGTTTTGATATAACATTGTCAGGAGAGATGTGTTGCTGTCAGGAAGGTTGAGGCACAGCACAGCAGAAACAGAATGTCAGACTTGTGAGACACTGACTGAGAATAAGACCAAAGCACCAATATCCTGGTAGGATCCCTAATATTCATAATTTTAAAGAACAACAGAAGAATAGAATGAGGCCACAACATGAAAAATTACACCAGTGTTTATCATAGAGAGAGATATCAGAGAAGCAGCAGAAACTGTGACATTGATGAAGCAAAATAAGATAATGGAAAATGAGCCTGGGATTCATCCTTATTGGAGTTACTGTGAGTGAAATAAAGTATGACAGAAGAGTTGTTGGCTCAGATGCTTCTAAAGTATTTTGAGGTACAGTTACAGTACACTTCCAGTCCTCAGCCAACTGACTTTTCCAACACCTAAGAGTTAGCAAAAAGTGAAGACAAAATGAACAGATAAGTTCTAATAGGAACACTGACTCGGTAAGGCTACTGAGATGGGAAATTCTTTATTGGCTTTATCTGAAAAATTACTTTAATCTTTGAAATACTTTTTTGTATTTTGTGGGAAATTTGCCTTGATTCATCTGGACATGACAACCAAGACACCTTTTAATGCATCTTTGACATGCAATGTCAAACTCTTCAGTCTGGGGGACTTGGTATAGTAATTTTTATTAAAGAGGCTGGGGACTGATTTGCAATTGAGTAATGCTGTCCTACTAATGCTGCCATTAATTCAAAGAGAGAAGACTACAGAGCAGGTCCTGTGTATCAAAACAGATCTAATTAATGTTTTCTGTGCATTACTGTTCTTCACTATCAGATAGCCCTGATTTTCCCTTCCTATGTGCAATGCTGTTGTTAGTCCCTACTCTCCTAATGTAGATATTCCTTTTTAATAGCATCCAGAAACCCAGCAGAGGGGTACTTCCGATCTGTCCATGATGAGAGGATTTTGTATTCTGGCTAGCTCCTGTCTGTCACCGTTTTTTTGTAGATTGTCAAAATACAGGAGAAATTAAGCTAAGTGTCTATTTCTTTCTTTACTCCTCTTGTGCTGCAAAAGAATTTTTAGTATCTCAAAAATAAATCATTTTATTCTCCCTTTATGAAGATTAGATGCTATTTGGATAGCTAATACAAAGTCTAGAATGGGATCTTCCTAAAATCTTGTAAGTTAGAACTGATGAATGAGACTTCCTTTTCTCATACTGAGTCCAGGATATTCTGGCACCTCCTCTCAAATTTTTGAGAAAACAGCATATCTTAATTATGAATATTACAAACTCAGTTTATCTTCCCTCTGAAAAATATGACTGGGCCAATCCACTGAAGTCTAAAAGACATCAACAAAGTGTTTCTGTTTTACTTCACAGAAGGTCTGGTCCGATTTCACAATCCCTTAATGTAGACTGAAGTCCCTGGATTTTTGTCTTGAGACAAAATTTCCTTTAAATTTTCCTTTAAAAACAAAGGAAAACACTCAGACTTACACTTCCCCCGAAGTCTTCTATTCTTGTTTACTTGTATGCTATGTATATACTAAATAGAGATCTTGTATACTTGAGTTCTAAATCTTACTACCTTTTTTGTTTTGCCTTTCATGTAAAATTTAAAATTCCTATGTATGAACAATGTATCACATGGAGTGATATGAATACATTTATATCATACAACTTTTATTTATCATAGTGCTACCATAGATGATAGATTGCTCTGCAACAAATAGTGATAAAGATTTTTTATTAATTATTATGCTGCTCTCAGCTCACATCTTCAGAAGAGAAGTCTTTCTGAAAGAATTTAAGCATATCCTTTTCTAGATGTATAGCCACCTCTTAAAATATACGTAGGTTTAGTAACGGTAGTTTTCTGCAGTCATTTGTGTTACACAGTTTGGATTTATGATTGCACAAAGGATCAGGTAAATCACAATAGTTCTGATGCGAGAGAATGTTGTGAAAGAAACTCTTTTAATGAGAAGTGGTTTGGGAGGGCTCCAAATCGTGATCTTTTTGTTGTTTCTTTTTATTTCTGTTGCATTTGATAAAAAGGAGATGAGATTATCTGGCTCATGAATCTATGCAGAGAGATTATGTACAGGTAGAGAAGGACTTTTTATTATTTTAAAGAGCAGGGAAAGAGAAGAAGTTAAATTAATCTGAATAAAGAAACTGATTATGGACACATGCATAGAAAAAAATAGCAAGTCTTAGAACCATATGCAGATTGTTAGCATCCTCTTAACTTTGTTGCAGGTACCTTAACCTGGTGTGTTGGTTTTGCTCAGCCTGGTTTTTGGTAGCAGGGGGGCCACAGAGGTGGCTACTGTGAGAAGCTGCTGGAAGCTTCCACCACGTCCAGCAGAGCCAATCTCTGATGGCTCAGAAGACAGACATGCTGCTGGCCAAGGCTGGGTCAATTAGAGAGGCTGGTAACACCTCTGTGATGACATATTTAAGAAAATTAAAACAAAGTCGGCACACACAGTTCTTTTCTAGCCAGAGGAGGAGGAGGTGAGAACATGTGAGGGAAACAACATGGAGACACCAAGGTCAGTGGTCAGTGGAGAAAAAGGGGCAGGAGGTGGTCCAGGTGCCAGAGCTGAGATTCCTCTGCAGGCCCTGATGAGACCATGGTGAAGCAGCTGTGCCCCTGCAGCCCCTGGACATCCATGGGGAATGCAGAGATCCACCCACAGCCCCNGGTGGAGAGAGGGGACCCTGGTTCCAGGCTGGAGCAGCCTGTCCTTGGAGGACAGCACCCCATGGAAGAGAGACCCATGCCCCAGCAGTTTTGGGAGGGCTGTGTGCCCGTGGGAGGGACTCAGGTTGCAGCAGTTTTGGCAGGACTGCTGCTCATGAGAGTGGACCCGTGCCAGAGAAGTTCATGGAGAGCTGTCTCCTGTGGGAGGGACCCCACGGTCTCAAAAGGGAAGGGCTGCTCTCCCTGAGCAGCAGAAGGAAACCTTGGGTGACAAAGTGACCAAACCCCCATGCCCTGTCTCCCTGTGCTGTCAGTGGGAAGGAGGGAGGGGCTGGGGGACAAAACATGTTTTAAGGGCTTATTTTACTTCTTATTATCCTCCTCTGATTCTGTTACTAATAAATTCAGTTTGTACCTTTAAGTTGAGCCTGTTTTGCCATGGAAGAGTTTTCTCCCAGTCCTTATCTCAACTCAGGAAGCCTTCATTAATTTTTTTCTCTCCTCTGCCCAGCTGTGGCAGGGGAGGGTGAGCGAGTGAATTTCGTGGGTTCCTGGCATTGGGCCAGTGTTAAACCACGACACCTGGTGAGGATTGGTGGATGTTTTGGGTCTAAAGAGTGAAATAACATCCAGTGTAGATTTTTCTATTCCACCAGAAGTTTTGAAATTTACATTTTAAAAATTATTCTATCCAGCTGGAAGCCTTTTGTGCATTTAAAAGAATTTGGGCCATTTCTGATCATGACTGAGCTACACTTATTGCTCTGAAGTTCTTCCTATCAGTAACTCCATCATTTTGTTTTTCAGGCCTTGCCTGAAAGCACAAAAGCCTGTGGTGAAATCTGGTTATGCCAGAAACCAGGCACTAGGACAAATTATGGGATGGAGACAGGTTCACCTGTGTGAATATCAGTGCAAAAGGGCATTCAGACACCAACTGCAAAGAGTGTTTGTATTTCCATGACATTGCATAATTCCTGTGCTGTTAATATGGTGTGAGTCTGATTTATAGCAGCAATTTTCACAGGGCATTTTTGAGCTCTGTGCCATTTTTAAAGGTTTGGTCTCTAGGAACAGCATAATGAAATCTCTAATATGATCAGAAAATCTCTAACAAGATAAACAGTATTCTCATTCTTCTTCCTGTCGCTAGCAGTGTTGGAAATGATCTCCTCCTCACCAGCCTGCTCCTGTCTCACAGGGGGTGTATTTGGCAGCTGCAGAAGCCATGTGCCAAGTCTGAGAATGCATTTTTCATGTGTTAGTAAGTAGGTCTAGTGCTGACTGTGTGAGAGCCGAGACACTCCGTTATGTAAATAGTACGTGATTTGTGAGCAATTTAGTCACTGTGGCGTGCTCAAGACCACAGTTTTTCACAAATCCCTCATAAAATCAACTTACAAGGTCATGTGACAGCACTTTATCTTGGAGAGAGATTGTTTCTTTTGCTGACATTTGGGCAGAAAAACGCAAGTCTTTATAACCACCAGTGCCCCTTTTCCAGCTTACCAAAGTCTGAGGTTTTGTCCTAGCATTAACTTGAACCCAGAAGTTATTTGGTACCCTGGCACAAATACCAAGAAGGCCAAAACCCAAGAAAATATGAAAAATATGAAAATTATATGAGCAGAAAACAGTCATGCTGACTCAAAATGGCATGAGACTGCATTAGTAACTTTAAATAATACATCCCTTCACAGGGTGGTTGAGGGAGTCTATGAAAATCGTGTTCCAACACAAGTCATGATGAAATGAGTTGCAGAACATGCAGGAACCAAGATCTGATTGTTTGGATTGTGATTTCTGAGGGAAACACTCCTGAGATCTTCACATCCTAAAGAGGTGACCAAAGAAAAGTGCTGACTGGGATGTTTACCAGGACAGCCCTCCTGCCTCTGTTACCCAGGGAAGTGCTCACACCGTGTGAGCTCCCATCCTGAGGGCATATTACAGCTGGGAAGAACAGATCTGAGGGGCTGAATGAAGATGTTCCCGAGGTTCCCATCCGGCTGCAAGGGGTGGTGGAGAGGAAAGGTGGTGAGCTGTGGAGGAGAGCAGGGAGGAGGCAGAAATGCCTGGGGGATAATGCAGGAGGGGCGAGTGAAGGAAGAGGAGCTGAGAGAATGCTCAGCTGAGAGGCGTGTGCTAGGCAGAGAGATGGGAGGTTAATTAGTACAGCTGGTCGCAGGATTATTGGCGGTTCAAGGTGTCTTTTTTTTGAGCAAATCCATCCTAGTTGTCTTTTACCTCTTCCCTTGGATGTGGAAAAATAGAATAAAGTCATGCAAACTTAAAAGCAGTAAAAGTCTTGGAATCACTTCCCTCCCTGCCCCCAGTTAGCAATCTGATGTGCTGCAATCCTGAACACTTGCTGCCCAAGTATTTACTTTACCAAGCAGAAATTGACTTGTTAAAGCCACTGTCAGTATTGATTAAAAAACCCAAAGAGTCCTGTAATGAAACTATGTTAAATTTTTACATTCTAGCATCCCAAAAATTTGAAAAAATAATAGTGATGCACCAAGTTATTTTTAAATACCAAGGTTGTATTGTGATCTTAAATGTTGTGAGAATTATAATTACATATATGTAAGTTATGTTTGGAATCACATAGTGCAGGTGGTTGGTTGCTTTTTACTGTTTTCTCTCTAGAAATAACTAAAAGCTCAAATTTTATAATGGTTGTTGGATTTTTTGGGGAGGTTAGAGGGGAGGTGGAACAGCATTATTAAATATATAAATAAAGGCAAAAAAATCATGTCTTCTGAAAATATTAATTCCTCTCCTTTTCCCTGAAACACATTCAAGGCTTTTCACTAAAATCTTTTTCACTTTAGTCTTGTTGAAAGTGCGTGGCCCAGTCCATTCTCTTCTATTTCAATTGATGGCCATATTTCAGCAGTGCAGCACCAGCAGAATTGTTTCATATCAAAAATTCCTAAGGGGGAAAATTCAAAGGATGAATAAATAAAGGTTGTGACATAAAATCTCTCTCCATTATCTTACCAACCTTGACAGCTGCTTGCAAGGGGAATTTTAGCTTGGCTGAATGCTTTGCCCCATTGCTCTACAGGAGTTGTCCTGATGCAGACTTTGGTGAGCCAAGCCCAGTTTTGTACTGACTGGAGCTTTCTGTTCCAGTCTCTGAAATGCTGTGAGGGAGACCTGAAATAGCCAACCCTTTTGTCAACTGCAGACCAGAAGTTGCCAATTGAATGAATCATGGTTTTGCAATTTAAAGAAACAAACTTGAGCAGCTTGATCCAGTACCAGCAGAAAGTGATAGGAGAAGCTTGGCTGAAAGTTAAAAATCCTTCCAGTGGGAAAAAAATAAGTTACTGCTTTGTTAAAATTTTCTGAGAGAGAGTAAATCCTCCTGTCAATCTTTATTCTGGACTACCTGCATTCCTTAGAAAATTTTGGCTGTTTTTTATAAGATGTCAAAAGGAAGCAGGGGTGGTGGTGGGAAATGGCAGGGAGGTTTATTCCCAATTTGTAATCTCCCTTCCTGTTTCGCACAATTTTTTCCTAAACTGACAGAATGAATAGGAAATGGGAGACAAATTTGAAGGCAGGCCTGTCTGAACATGACATTCAGAAAAATGTACTTAGATACTACAAGAATGAACCCAAATTGACTCTTGTCACTTTTTATCAGCTTTGAAAAGGAAAGTAAATGAGAAACTTACCTTGCTGACTATATTTTTTATATCTTCTTGAAAAAGGATCTGAGTTAACTTTGTCCCCCTTTCACAAACCTATTTGAGCTCCTAATTCTGCATTCAAAGATAAGAATAAAATATGTTGTTTAATAAGAAGAAAAATATCTTCAAAGTACCAGTTATACAATAAAAGCAGAATCTTAAAGCCAAAAAGCCCCCTGTGCATAAATGTTTATTTTTAAAACATTGTGAATTGTTGTCACTCATCAAGCAGCATTGAGAGTACATTGAACACCTACAAAAGATCAAAGAACTTCAATATTCTGTCAATTCTGCATTTCTAGCTTAACTACTACATCAAATAAATTATTCTTTGGCATTTATTTGAATGTGAAGTGCAGTAATCAGGGCTCTAAAGCTAATCTGATTAGGTGGTTTATTTCACAAAAGCTGTCCTATCTCTTTTTCACTGAAGATTAGCCAAAACCTCAATGTTTCTTTTTCATAAATTTCAAATTCAAGAATATTATCTAATAATTTTATTACTGACAGACTGTACACTGCCCCTCTTTAGAAATACTCAATACAGAAAAACCAAACAAATGGGTTTCTTCTGTTTGAAAGAAGCAGGATGATGGGACTATTAAATTGCTGTAGAATTAGTAAAAGCCTAATCTTTTTCATGAGCAAATGTTGTAAAAAGCTGCAGGTAGCATAATTTCCTTCCATATTATTTTTGGGGCTTATGCTGTGAGTATAAATGCGATGAAGATGCAAATGAATTGCTAGATTATTTAAAATATGCATGACATGCAGATATTCTTTTAGAGGGAAATTTGCTTTCCTTTCTCATCACCCATCTGGTTTGTTGTCTTGTACATATATTTGTTTAAGATTTATATAAAGCACCTTTTAGATTTTGGACATCACATTCATAAAACAAAAGTGTCTGACGTTCTAAATCTTTTGAAATTCCTCTTGGAAAATAGGAATTTGCCTGTGCTCTTCCAATATTCATAGCATAACACCAGCATAGCAACACATTACAAAGAATACTTCATTCTTTTGGCTCCAAGTGGAGATACATTTACTTTTATATTCCTTCCTTCTTCTTTACCATGAGAAGTAGGAAGTCCAACCCACTTACTTTGTTAAAAAATACTAATACAGTGCAGTAATGCTACGTTATATGTCATGAAATATGGTTTGATTTTCCTCAATATAATTTTCTGCTTGTATTTGTCAACTCTGTAAATTAGGGCTTTTGGTTATGTAATCAATCGGTTTTTAAGTCTATTAATTTGTTCTGAATGTATTTTTTTTTAGATTTTTTTTTCAGTTTTATAGCTAGAAAGATATTTTTAAATCAGTATTATTTCTTTTACGTTTAGCTTTCATGTCCCAGGGGCTAATATGGAAAACACTCAACAAAATCCTATGGTGTGTTTTCTGCAAAACCAGCAGATGATCGTAATGATCCCTTTGGCCAGAAAAACTTTTGAATGCATTGCCTGGCCATCCTGAATGAGGAGCTGTTCTTCTCTGTCCAAATCTGAGCACATGTGCTCTCAGTGAAGTTGATGTCCTATTTTGTAGCAGATAATTTGATTGCATTATAGAGGTTAACAGTATTTCCTGCTCTGAATCAGGTTCCAGCTTTTTTCCAGATGCACAGAAAATATTTTTCCTTTTCTAGTCTACCAGTCCATGCTTTGACAAGGGGGAAGGATTCTCTCTCCCCTCTGGGTTTGCTCATGTTGTGTCTTTAGCTCTGGAGTTTGCTCCCATTTTCTTATTCCATGGTTCTGGAGGTTGCTGCACCTTGAATGGCTAAAATAGCTCCTTGCAGTGTGACTCTGACAAAGTGTTAGAGATACACCCACAGGTTTCACATGTGTGACTTGTAATGGCAACTTACCTCATCCCCCTGCCTGCTCAGTGTTTTGTGGGAGAAGACTGGAAATGACTGCTTAGTATCACTCTCTCACGTGCATTTAATTGATCCAGTGCTCACTGTTGGCATAACAGGGGTTAAAGTTTGGAGTAGGACTGCCAGAGACTTGACATACAAAAACCTGAAATATTGGCACCCCATCCAGAATCTGGAAAATCAGGGAAATTATAATACACCCAGTACAAATGAAAATAGCAAGATAAATTGGTGGGAAAAACTCATCCTAGCATCTGATGATGTTCCCAGCCTGGAGCTGTGCCCCGTGACACACTGCTGAGGGCACAGGTTAGTGGCTGGCACAGGTTCCAAGCCCAGATCTGTCTGTCCTTGTAGGCAGCACCCAACATTCCTCTTGGCTCTGACACCTCCAAGTGACAGCACCCCCTTTACCTCCCACCCTGCTGACTGTGGAAGAAAATGCCTGAGCTGAAAGCAAGTGCTTTAGTTACCCACTGGGAAATAATGAGGAGAGCAAGAAAAGTTTAAAGATAAGAAATAGAGCCATTTGTACCATTTTACTGAGTCTGGCCATCACAGGGAGGTGTTGGTACAAACCCTGGTGTCCCTGCTGTCACTTGTCCAGACTGTTTTATCATCTGCAGACACTCCCTCTGCCTTCCTCAGGGTCAATTGGTTAAGTGCCTTTCCCATTGTTTGGTCAAAGTTTCAGTGTGGAATTTTATCCTATTTCAGTAGTGTCACAGTGTGGAAAATGTACTTCAAAACTCTTTCCTGCCCACGTGAGTCTTAGCAGGGGTTTCTGTCTGTGTCTGCCTGGGGAAGCTCATGCAATTTTTGGCTGATAAGTAGCATTTAGGCAGCAGAATCGTGGCCACTCAGTGCACACAGGAATAGCCAACTTCACAGTGCTCATGTATTTCGCAGCCTGAATTTCTATTTCAGGCTTTTTTTTTTTTTTTGTTTATAAGAAGTTGTATTCTTCTGTCCTTTTATGTCTGTAATAATGAGTAATTTCTGACATCTGTCCTTTAAGGATGTTTACTTTTGTCCTTTTCCATGGATACTTCTTGCAGGGTATGTAGGAATAACCTCCTAAATAATGCAGAATAGAGAAATTTGCAAGCAGAATGGTAGCTCAGCTACCTGGGTACCTTTTCTTTGGCAGTAGACTGACAGATCCTGCACTGGAAAATAATTTGTTACAAACATCATCTGGAAACAAGTTTATGCCCTGAAGTTCATCACTTTTGCAACACGTGTCCTTTGAAACGTTGCATTTGCTTTTTCCACTTACAGTTTTAGAGTGGTCTATCTCTGTAAATCATCTTTGCACATTTGAGTTCCAGGGGGATTTTAACAGCTCGTGTTTTTCATGGATTGCAGCCTTGACAACCTTGAATACTTTTTTAAGTTCTCAAAGCGGTTTGGGTCTTAGAAGTGGTGGTTTCCTACAAGAGAGGGCAAGCTCTTACACTGAGTGTTTCTCTTTTGTGCCCATACCACTCAATATGAGGATGCTTTATACTGATATGTTTCTGGTTGAGAAGTATGGAAGGCCTAAGACATTTCATGGTAGAAAATCCTTTAGGCATTTATGTTATTTATTTAGAAAACTACCTTTTTACTTTCAAAGAATTTGCACCTTTTTTTTTAAGTCCACATGATTAAATACAGTCTTAAAAGTCCCATTTTCAGTGGATGAAATTATCACTTACTCTTCCTATTTCATTGTAACTCCACATTTGCAGGAGGAATATTAGCAAGAGCAAACCAAGAAAGTTGATTCAACCCAGCTAAATTTAATACAGATGTATCTTAGGATTTACCATCTCTTCATCTCCTGCTATTGCTAAGGAGGGGATCAGAGCACTATATTTTTACATTGGGAGGGATAATTCTGTGCTCAACTGTCTAGAGCTCTGGTTGTCAAAATATTTCATAAATTATTTCTATTAAATAAACAGAATGTGTGAAAACAACAGGGATTCCATACTGCTGGAGACCCAGCCTGACAGATTTCACCAAAAGAAAGTTTAGGGGAGGTTACAAGGATTTGATAAGGTAGTCATCACTTTGCATTTGTAGCAAATTCTTAGTCTTGCTATAAAATAAAAAAGAGATATTTAAAAATAGGTGTGCTTAAAATGAATATTTGACTGTCTAACAGAAGTCAATTTGGTTCCAGTTTGACATGTTGCTATATTGATATGGCCAGTTTCTTCTGGACACCTACATTTTTTAAAAATTTGTTGAGAAGTTTCAATGTTAGTCCTAAGAGTCTCTTTTCTCTCTAGATTAAATATTGAGAAATAAAACAAAATATGTAAATATAGTATACCCAAAAGCAAAGAAGTAATTTCCAACACAGATGGGTTTCAGGAGGTCTGCTGCCAAAGATTTAAAAATTCTTGTGCCAGGGGGTAATTTGCTTGCAACAGAAGAAAGTGTATCCAATTACCCTTATGAAATTACGAGTTTTGCTCCCAAATCAGCCATTTAATGGGGCATTTGAAATGAAGGTGCAAGCAATGGCCATCTTGTTTCTCATACTCTTGAGATTATGATATGTCTTGTTTCTCTGTGTCCCTTAAATATGAGAAATAACAAATAAGAATCATAACTTGACCATGATTATGCTGCAGGTACAAATTAGTAATGGATTGGTATTTTTTTCCTGTGTATTCTCAGTCATTAAATTTAACCTTTAAGATGCTGTAAGGAGTGTTTCACTCCATGCCAGAGTCTTCTGGGCTTGCTGAGGTCAGTGCTGCTCCTTTCAGCACCTTCAGGCCCCTGCAGCCAGGGAGCAATGGCCAACCCCTCCTTTGGAGGCTAGCACTGGGTATGCTCTGGGTCTTCCCTTCCCTTGAGGAAATGAGCCATGCTTGGCTTCTCCATTGCTCTTCTATATCAAACTCAGGATATTTCCATGCAAGTAGAGGTTCTTGACAAGTTTATTCCAAGGAACTGCCCTTCACACAGTGAATGTCTGTGTCTCCCTTACCACAAATTCCTACTGTGATTTTTAGTACTTTGGGCTCAGCATTGAAAATCCATCTTTACAAGTACTGTACCAGTCCTTCTATTGAAAAGTCATAAATACGGAATGTGATCATGCAGTATAAGAATGAATATAAGAATGTTTTCGTATTGATCTTTTTTTTTTTTTTTTAGAAATCATAAATTGTTCAGAGTACAGCTTTGTGGAGGCCTGAGGAAAGCACAGAGCTCTGGTAGCTTTGGAGGGGATGTTTGTCAAACTGCCACCAACACTGCCACTCCCAGAGCCACAGCTGACACAGCCTTACCTGCCTGCTCCACTTTTGGAATGAGGAACACTGCTAAGGGATGTTTATGCCCTAATAGCACCTCTGATTTTAAATCCTGCAGGGGCCCAATCAAATTAATTAGGCTTTCTCTCTTTAATTTTACCTGTCTATCAGGCATTGTCATTTGGCCTCATAGGAATTCTGTGCCTGTTAATTAGCAAAACCCTGTGGAATCAGAGAGGACTCAACAATAGTAAGGAGAAAAACAGAAAAAAGGAACAGAGCTGGGAGCAGAAAAAGCCAGCACAGGAGAAGGACAGAATTGAAGCACCTGAGAGGTCCCAAAGTGGAAGGACAAGTGGAGGGCAGTGGTCAGTGTAATTCTGATAGAAGTTGAATGAGAGATTAGAAGGCATTTGTTTTACAAGAGATTTTTTTTTTTCTTATTGGGCAAAAATGAGGGAAGAGATGGTGTTATACAGGTGGCCTGGATGAAATTGAAATATTTCAAGTACGTTAAAGTGTGTGAATAATTTTTTATTACTCTTTGTCAAGCAGTTTTCAACAATAAGGTTATTTTGCCTAAATTTGCTGTGTTGACCTTTTTGAATATTCTGCCCATTCTAAAATAATAGCAGAAGAATTGAAGAGACCTAAAAAATTAATATATGCTTAAAAGATTCCCATTGCATAGACAGACTCCATGCATCTCACATAAATGAGAAATTATTTTTGTATTGTTTAAACCAAGAATTATTCATTCTGGAATTTTATATGTTTCTTCCTCTCTCATTCCTCCTGGTCTGATATAATTTCATTAAAAAAGAATCTTCTATATACTTAATAGTGGTTAGTTGGAAATAAAAATACGGTGGAGAGTTAAAATGGCTGGTGAGTGTCAGAGCTCTGACAGTTGTCTCAGACAAGCATTGAAAAGTTGAGAAGGAAATTCTGTCTTTTGTTAAACCCTCATAGGTGATTCAGAGTTTGCATTGGAATCATTCAAGTCTACAAAAATACTGAAGAAACCGAAGAAAGCTGGTTCTTCAATACTTAGCTTAAAGAATGATTGCTTGTGTGTTTCTTTATAGTTCAATTTGTCATTTCATTGAGTCTACTGGCAATATGATTTAAGAGACTGACAGACACATTAACCTCTTAATAACAAGTTTCTCAAACTCCTTTGCCAAGCCTCTCTCTTTGATAGGACTAGAACAGATAGTAAATCTTATTTCATTTTCAGGTTTTTTGACTTACCCTCAAAAACATGATTCATTTATTTTTGCCTGAACCTAACAGGGCAGATTCCATTGAAAGATGACTGGGGTGGTTATCTAAAAGACAGAAAAAAATTTAAAGTTCCACCTGCCTAGGCTCACTAGGCTTCTGTCCAGGTGATATAAACAAAATTTCCTTTCATGAACAGAAACAAAGTTCTCTGAAGTAAATGTTAGACTGTCTGTAACATTTCAAAAAAGCAAACTTTTAAGGCCATAAAATAGATTTGACTTAAGTACTGTAAGAGCTCAACAAAAGATCTATTAATTGAATTAAAAACTTTCTCCTATTCTATTAACCATCCCCCCACTCTTGACTTGGATTTTACGAATGTAAGTTATGAGCAATTTTTGAAATAGTTTGTAAACTTATCTTCTCACGAAAATTTGAGTTGTGTGGAAAAAAATTTCTCACTTCCTAGGGATAATCCTTTCTGTGAGTCCCTCACCTTCTCACACACAAGCAGAGCTGCTGGAGCCATTTTTCTGTTTGGATTTAGGGCAGCAGTGATAGTCTGTGGATCTGCCCTCATCAGAGCAAGTTATTCTGCAGTCCTCATGGCAGTATATGGTTGAAGAAGTTTTTTTGCTCCAAGAGAAAGTGGGTAGTCTCACAGAGCTCCTTTTGCTAATAAAATTGTTATTGCCTTGTGAAAGAGTAAAGATTTATCCTTCTCACTTGGTCTGCAAAATAGCATTACATATTCCTACAAGTAACATGTGCAAGAAGGTTTCTCCTTCTTCAGATAGTGACAACTGTTTCACCTCTGTCCTTACATTTCTTTCTTCTTCTGGCTCAACTTTGACCATAATTTGGCTCCTAGAGATAATACTCTAAGACATGCATTTGAAAGCAGGTATTTAGAATATGAGGTGCTAAAATGTAAAGCAAAGCAGATGGTGTCCCATGACTTCCTAAGGTTTCATCTGCTGATTTGAAAAGCTCTCCATTCAGAGTTTCTCTGCATACAGAAATCTGATTCAGTACTGCAGCCAGACCACGTCTCAAGTTTCCATGGATGCTGCTAGCAAGATGCCATACAACAACTACAGAACTCATGTGCAGCACTGCTAGTAAGGCTGTGTCTGAAACATGCCTCTCAAGCATAAAATGTTCAGCATTAACATAGAGGGAGAACATGCACTACCAAGCCTACAGACAGGAGTGCTGCAACCCACTCACATGGGTAATGTGAGAAATAATTATTTAATGCTCATGAAGCAGACAGAAAATTAAAAGTGCTATAGAGTGGTTGCTATTAGAAATCTTTACAATTTGACTTTGCAATTAGATTACGTTATCACTGTATTCCCCTTTTGCTCAGTACAGCAACATTTAGGGAATACTTCAAATCCATGAAGGCAGCAATGGCATTAATTACTTGCAAATGTAATTAAGAAAAACAATACTGGTGATCTCTGATGATCATGAAGTATCTATTTACTAGAGCGAATATAGTTTAGGACTGAAAATGTTGCATTTTAGAATATGATTTTATATGTCAATTATAAATGATGTTACAAGTTCTTACTCTTCAGACATGCCTGATTGCCTTACTGTAGATGGGAATGATCGGATTATGAAATGCTGGCCTCATTTAAAGCAGCACTCAAATACCCTCTGACTTTACTAGACAAAGTTTCATCCTTAGTCACTTGCCAAAAGCTGTAGAGGGAGTAGCTGTCACAGAAGAGAACTCATGAGTATTCTGGTTAGAGCTGTGCAGAATAATTTTAGTGTAAATCAGAGTTCTTTAAAATGTTCCTGTTATCAAGCAAAGACCTGAAAGTGGATGGATTTTGAAATCCATATTAATAAAAAGTGCATGAGATCTTAAAAAATATTCATATTTTGATGAAAAAACTTTTGATCTCACATTTTACTTTTTTTTTCTTCAGCTATTTTATTTCTTAACCAAACTTGGAAGCCAGGAGTGAAAAAAAATCTTAGTGATTTTTCATACCATTCAATCTTTAGCTCATTTATGCAATCCCTTGACCATGACTGTTTCTTATTTCAAAAGGACTCAGAGCCCTGCATTTCAGTCCACAGTTGTTCTGTGAATATTTACCTTCATCTTTACTTTTTTTTTGGTCCACCACCACCCAGTACAAATCCAGCAAATCCAAGATAACTATGTGTCACTTGTGCTTTGTGATATGATTCAGGGATTGCACAGTGGAGGACAAATCTGTAGGATTCCTACTTATAGTGTGCTGTATAGTCCAAATAAGAGCTGCAAATTTTCATTCTTTTAAGTAACTGAGCTATACAATTGATGGTGCCAAGACAGATAAGTACCCTGTGCACACAGTGTGGTTAACATCTCATTGCAAATGTTCAGCTGGTGCCCTAAATGGTAAAATGCAAACAGAGTGTAAACGCAACAGCTCAGAGTGGGTGTTGGGAGGGGGAATGAGGATGAATTACTGCAGTATTTTTAGATGGTAGTATTCATAGTTATTTTTGCAGTGCTAAGAGACTTTGAAACGTTTGGAGTAACTCTATTGACATTGCACTGGGATTGCCAAGGACCAGGCACAGCTGCTTGGATGCTGTTAACACTCTAACAATGCCATTTCTCTCTCAGCATCTTTCTGTTTTGCAAAATTTCTGTGCATATTTCGTTGGGGTGATGTTTCTTTGCATTGATCCAACTTCTAGCAGCTTCTAACAATTTATTTATCACAGGATGCCAGGCAGGATTAGGGCTTGTTGTTAAGACCCCAGCAGAGCCTTCAGAGCTTGTTTGTGGCTGGTGACTGCCAGGATGTGTCTTTGAGAGCATCAGCTGGAGTGGAGGAGAGGGAAGGGAAAATGCTGTTGTGGTGTGTTGTTGGGAGCAGGTAAGATGTTTGCCTTTTAATAATCTTTTTGATATTTGCAGCAGTGGTGTGGACAGGTATGGGAGTCATTCATCCAAACACCATCCACGTGCATGTAATTACACTCACAGGAACTTGTGCTGTTATATGAATTAATTTAAACATTGTAGTAACTACTGTCTAATAACATACAGGTTCCCAGGATACTTAGAGTATTAAATTGCAGATGAGAATTCCTTGGAGTGTCACAAGCTGCATATCCATTTGCTGCTCAGGGAGGGAAAAGCTCTGCTCAATGTATTGTGTGGCTGTAGCTTGAGTTCCCTGTGCTTGCTCAAGAATTGCTGTGAAATACTTTCTAGGACCAGCAGCAAGTTCATTTAAGTCTGTCCCAATTTAAAACCTAGTCAGAGGGCTATGCAATTTAATGATACTTAACACAGATTGCTAGTGGCTGCTGCCAAAGGTGATTTTCTACTTTTTCACTAAATACTGCATGTAAAAAGCAGTAATGCTCTAGTGGCAGCAGTGGAAGCCTAAGTTTAGGTTAAGCAAAAACATGAACACAGGAGAACAGCAACATTTTTGCATTCTGGGCTGAAATGGTCTTTGCTCTACTTTGTTTAAACTGCCCCTTAAGGATATATTCAATAGGACTAAATGAATAGTTATACTTCAACAAATAGTTTATGATTTTGACCTCTGAATTTTGGCTCCCATGCCATGTTTTCTTGGGAACCTTTCATCCACACACCTTTGAGACCATGTGCCAGTTCTTTGCTGCAATGTTTTTAAAACAGTTTAAGAATTAGCAACAAGGACAGGATCTATCAATGGCATAAGGGCAAGATTTCTATAGATCTCTGAAATTGGTTGGTGGTTGCCTTAGAGTACTGCAAGTATTATTTTTAATTTCTGTGAGGTATATACAGTGGCTTCTGCAATACACTGCCACCAGACAGTCTAGCACATCTGGGACACTGAATTTTTCTGGTGCTTCTTGTCAAGTTTCTTATTTAACAAGAAGGGATTGAACATATACCTATAATTAATGTATGAGAAGTCTGATATTAATAGATGAACTTTCTGTGCACCTTTTGTGTATTTATCCACATGCTTAGGTAGTCATAAAGACACAAAAACTAGAGAGAAAATTATTCTTAGTATTGGACAGTTTTATTATCTTCATAGTTATCTTTCAGTATTTTAGCCAAATACTAAATGGTTACATTAGGCATGTAAATTCCATCTGGTTTCTCTTTGCAGTTAACTCTCTGTTTATTGCCCAAATGCTGCAGGATGTATGGAGGCCCTGGGAACAGAGTACCACCAAAAGCTAATAGTGTATATAAAATAGAACTTTACACTTTCAAAATTTTTCTCTCCTCACAAGTGTTGACATCCACCTGATAAATTCCTCTTACTCTGCAGTTGAAAGAGTCTTAAATTCAACCCACCAAACAATTTGTCTCCCCCTAAGCAACTCTAAGCAATTGTATTCACCTTTTAATAGGTGCTGCATGGTTTGAAATTGCTATCTACAACTAAGATATATGTGCCACAAAATTTTAAAATCCTCATAAAAAAGAAAAAGTGTGTGTACATCGTAGTGCTGTCAGGCAATGGGATCATGTGAGCTAAGAAAATTTGTGTTAGAAAAATCAGGGATAGAGATGAGGATTTCTTACACTTTGTACCCGGAAATTTTGATTGGATTATTTTTTTCCTTTTTTAACTGTGGAAGCTCCTTAGAAGTTCACATTTATCTCATGCTATAGTCTGTCTTGCCACTGATAATTCTTGGTGTCTGGATGGTGGAAGGTCTCAGATACTGCTGTTCAGTTGAGAATAATGAATATATTTATCCTAGCAATATAAGTCAGCCTTGCAACAGTTTTTGATCCTGGTAAAATATACATATTAATTTGGAAGAAAACATGATGTTAAAGAACAGAAACTCTCAACAAGATGGAAAAATAACTATTCAAGATGAAACACAGATGCTTTCAATTTTAAATTGTTGTTGTTTTTTTCTTCTGTGGAGGTGTGCATACAGAAGCTCAGGGCAGTTAAAGGAGATAAGAATAGTATTAATAATTTATAAACACATTATAAAACATTATTAATATGAGCTATCTGTACAGTATGTGACATGATATTTATGAGGGGAATAGAGGAATCTGTGGGACACAGAAAACACAACTGCAAAGTGCTGTCTCCCATTCAGTTGCACCCAGTGTGGGGATGGGAAAGACCCAAGCTAGTGTGTATTTTTTATATAAATACCTGAATTTCTGTTGGCATCACTCCTGGGGTTGTATGCTCTGTAAACAACACCAGCATTTGCACACCAAAAATGTCTACGCTCTGAATGCATTATAAATAATCAGATTTCATTATCGGATTTTTATCACATATTGACATGAAAAAACGGGGTTGTCTCTTTCAAGTAATCACAGTATTTTAATGTTTCAAGTAATCACACTAGATAACATACCTACAGACATGAAGTAAAAGTATAGGTATTGTGGAATAACACATAGTCATTATTAGAAAATATTGTATTCAAGAGCATTTTGGCTCAAAGATTGTGTTGTTACTGAGTAAACCAATTTCTTCATCTGCTAGGTCTGGGATTCTTAACTCTTAAATGTTAGACAGGACATTTCCAACAAGTAATAAAAAGATGTAAAAAATTGAACTTAATTAGAAACACGCCTCGAAATTTGGCTAAATGCTGCTTACTTCCTTAGTAATCCTTTAATGGACAAAGAGAAATTGAAAATGAAACTTGCTTTGTCATCTGCTCAGTCTTCCAAAACATTTGGATAAGGTTTAAAGTGTACTGTTTCACAACTGCCTTAAAGGAAAAGAAATAGTTTGCAGATATCATGAAAGAAAGGTAATGTGGAGAACACCTCTGGAGTATTCTGAAAAGACAGAGAAACACTGAAATGGAAAAAAAAAAAACAACCAACAAACAAAAATAGTAAAACCAACAAAAAACCCCAAGTATTTTCAGAAGGTTTTAGCTTGGATGTAAGACAATATTTGGAGAGACCTCAGCACAACACAGTAAGACCTGTAACAATATTAGGTTTTAAACTTCAGGTGTGTTCAGTTTGTTCCAGTTTTTGGGGGGGGGGGGGGGGCGTAGTCCNGGGGGGTGTCATACTGACATATTTTGATTCAAACAGAATCCTTCTTCCTAAATCACCAACTTTTTTTCTCTATGTCTGCTTCCATTGCGAGATGCAGAGCAGGGATGAGATGCTCCTGTCAGAAAGAAATATCTACAGACCTGAGAAAACCTTGCAGCCAATAGTTAATTTGCTCCTGTTAGTGTTAGCTGCCCTGTAATATTTGATCAAGGATTTATATGATCAAATTGGCACCTTCCTCTTTTGCAGACTGATTCTCTTTATCCAATGTTTATTGTTCGTAATTAGCTGTTCGTTGATGTTAATTAGACACACATTTTCTTGCTCTGTAATCTACATGTGCATGCAAATTCACTTCAGTTTCCCAAAAGTGGAAATAGATGAGTAAGCATTCGCTATCATTGTGAATTTATGGGGTAAACCACAGCTATAAAATGAAATTAATTGAAACATGCACTTGAATGTTTTCAGACTTTCCACATAGCTTTTGTTGGTTCTGGATATATACATACTTAAAGCTGGGCTTCCCTTAATTAGTTGGGTTATGGAAGCAGAGTAAGAAAGAGATTACAGGTAGAGACAATTACAGCAAGTCAGTAAAGGAACGTGAGAGGGAGGCAGGTTAGGTCAGTGTGAGATCAGTGGCACCTGCCCAGCGTGGATCCCTCCTGTGTGAGCAGACTGCAGGGCTGGAATCCTGGAATCCTGCCCACTGCACAGCCCGAGCCCTGCAGCAGGGTTAAGAGGTGCAGATCGTCACAGACGCGAAATGGAGCGAGGCTGCCTGGGTTTGATGAGAACATTAGGCTGGAGTGATAGATTGAGCTGATATTACTGAGGTAGGGAAGGCTTTATATCATAACAGAATGGGTAGACAAGGAGATAAAACAACACTATGCTTTGTGTCAACAAGAAATGTGAAATGTGTGAGGAAATGTGTGGAATTATAAAAAAGAATGAATGAGTTTCCTCTCCAGCCCTGGAGTCTTTGTATAAAATCCGTTGTTTACTGCTTGTTTCAAGACTCAGAATATATTTTCTTATGCTTTTCATCTGTGCTTTATTTAGGCATATGGAGACTGATTGAAACCTCAGTTCTTCAAATTTAGTGCTTTGTATGATGATAATGATGCCTGCAGTGGGAATAACAGCAATATTATAAGCAATAGGCTTGAGAAGTAAGAGATTCCCAGACTTCCCTGCACTTCCATTTGAAAAGTCCATGCATCTTTAATAGTGAGGATCACATTGCAATTAAATACCTTACCAGTACCAGAATGACCGTGCTGAGAAGCAGTGCTCACTCTGCAGTCTGCACAGAATTTTATTTTATGATTGATAAGATGCATCAAGTTAGAGCTGTCCCTGGCTACTCATCTCAGGAGATTAGACCTGGCAGCAGTCTTGAGAGATCCACCAGTTCATCCCTTTAGCCTGAGATCAATTACACCAAAATTGTCCCTGAATAATAGTTGCTTTACTTTAATCTCTGTTTAAATGAAAAAAAAAAACCAAACAAACCCACAAAATAATAAAAAAACCCCACTTCTATTAACTCAATTATATATATATATATATAATATATATATACATATATATGTAAATGTTTATTTAGGAGACAAGAAGAGATAGGTTACATTGGTTCTTTTAATAACAAACTAACCTGAAATTTGTCCTTTCCTCTTTCCTCTCTCTTACTTTACCAGCTATTTTGGAAGTCAAGTTCACCTGCTTTTGTATGTATGTCTATCCTCCTGTGATTTTATGATATCATCCACATCAATATTGTGTGGAGGATATCAGAATAGTGAAATATTCAGCACTTTGCTAAGTCAGGTTTTGTCACTTTTTAGATTTTTTTGATATTTCAGTGTTTTACTTAAGTTGAATTTTCAAACTGGACTTACATATTATTTTTAGTTCAAGTCTCCATTAAGCCATTTAGATATGGATAAATATGAATTTAAATATCCAATTTAGTATACTTTTGTAACACGATGAACGAAACAAGAAGATAATATATTGGTTTGCTCAACTAAAAGATGATCTGACACCTCGTTATGCAATCCACAAATATTCCTAGAAGTAGGTAGGAGGAAGAGTAGCTGTTATATCCAGAATATTATTTTTGAATATTTAGCATGAAACTCTGAAAATTAAATCTACTTTTAAACTGTCTGCTAAGCTTGGTTTTCTCAGATTTTATTTGTGTAGCAAACTTTGTAGAAGTTTTATTCACAGTGGGTATGATCCAGCCCTGGAGCTAAACAAGACTTCTCCTGCATCTGAAACTTTTGATTGTGTAGGTTTTGCCAGGAGAGAGTTAGAGCACATGAGCAGGGAAACTCTCCCTCCTGTATCCTCCACAGCCCCCAAGCAAAGTAGAGGAAATAACTGAATTCTCCTATTCTTCAGTTGTCAGTAAATATCTGAACCCGCTGTAGAAGTTCTGGATCCTTTTTCAGAACCAGTCCTTGAGGAAGTTTACAGCCCTTGCACCCATGTAACACTTGTAAGGAAGTACATGGCATTAAAGAAGATGGTATGTAATAGAAGAATTTAGGAGGATATTTTTTGGAGGGGAAAAAAAAGAAAATACTTTCTGGGTTAAAGCAGAAAGGGCTGATCTGTCCTAGTACTCTGTGACAGGTATCTACCTACAGGGAATGCTTAGGGAAGAGCAGGACAGGAGAATGTTGGGATGGTCTTTCAAAACTTCCCAGTGCTCCAGCAGTCGGTGGCCTTGTGACTTCTGTAGAGAGAAAAATGTTTCAATCCCATCTCATTTATTTCTGGATAGAATTGAGTGAGTGAGGCAGGGTGTTACAGGAAGAAAAAAGATGTCCTCGTTCTTAGTGACCTGGAGAATTGGTTTTCTGCATGCCCCTGACACACAGCAATTCTATGCTGGTTACTAAACCCACACTTGATAAGGGTTCACCTGAGCTGTGAACATCACCTGAGCTGTGATCCTGAGCCCTGGACATGTGACATGCAGTGTACACCAATGCTGAGACTCCACAGCTGCAAATGGGGCAAATTCTTCTGCCTTGGATATATGAAGTACAATGTAGCACTAAATCAGATTTTGGATTTCTGGCATTGCATCTGCTATTTCTGGAATAGGAATATCAATATGCTCTTATCTCAGATAGTTGTTATGAATGTGTAGCGAAGGAACTAATGTCTGATGAATGCCATAGAAAAGCTCTGAAGAAATTAATCATTTTGTCCAGTCAGGGGTTTAAGTAGTGCACAATAAACAAGGCATACTACCATACAGTAAACAGTGGGGATAAAACTGATAATATTGAATAAATGTCAGCAAGTGATTTATTTGCATCTCATGCACTGATTAATGGTAGCTTTTTTCAGAAATAATGTGGGGTTTTATCACATGAAGACTATGATCTGAATTGGGTATGTGAAAGTAACCTCTCTGAATCATGATGTTTCCTAATTTTGGGTGCCCATTTCTGACATTTTAGTGATTTGTGCAGGTTGTGTCCTTGTGGGACCCATAATCATTTAATATGCTCTGAAATATCTCTGGTCCTTACTATTTCAGCTCTTTCTATCACCTTGTATAGCAGCAAAATTTTAAGACTTTAGAGAGCAATTTTACTGGATGATGATACGGACATGCAAGTCCTATAAGGCCTAACTTGGCAATATAACACCTTCAACATCATCACTGGCATCAGATTTTCTTGTCAGTTATGGAAAAAGGAAAAAAAAACAGAAAGAAAAAATCCCAAACCAAACCCTAAAATTACAAACACATGAACTTGGAGCAGAAAGATAGAAGTTATTCCCTGCTACAACTCTATTACAGTCAAGCAGTAACAACAGAGGAGAGTGTGATATTCAATCTGTACACGGAAAAGTGACTTTCTCTTGTGAGTCATGTCTGGAAAGAGAACTCAACAACTCACTGGTATTATCAGTAAAGCAGCATTTTATCCAATGAGTCTGTTGGCTTTTTCACACAAGTAGAAGTGTGAATTTCCCAAAGGTCTGGTGGTTTGGAAAGGTGCTATTTAGATTTATTCTTATCATTATGTTGGACTTAGTCTGCATCATGCAGCCAGGCCCCAGGTACATGGGAGCTCTCTGGGGGGAAGTAGGGAGCCTGATGAGTTTCAAAGGCTTATTTGCCAAAATACTCTAGTGAATAGGAATCTAGAGCTGCAGTATTTATTTTTGTAAAGTCAGAAAAATAACCCTCAACTGAAGACCTAAGAAAACAAGAAAAGAAATAGCATTTATATTAAAGTCCCTGGAAGGAAGTAGCCACTGGCTTTACCTTCATTGACAGGGCACCCTGTGGGGATTTGTGTGCATTTCTACCTTTTGAGGCCAAGTTTAGTGACAGGAGATGTGGTGGTTTTTCACAATAACATTAATTTGTTCAGAAAACAGTATAGAAATTACATATTTACCAGCCAGAACTTTCAACAGTTGTAGGCATTTTATTTTGGTCATGTCTGCAGCAAGCACATAAGTTCATTTCCAAGTTGTGTTGGCAAACATTTATTAACATAATCACCAAGAACCTGTAGTGAGTGTTCTAAAGCATATTCAGCTCCTTGGATTCATACTAATGTTAATAAACTCAAAGAAAATATTACCACCTTTTCCAAAACGACCAGTACTGATTTGGAAAAAGGAAATAATTTCATCACTTTATTTGAGAGGCTGTACTTTTAATAATGGAGTTTTATTTGATTTAGTTAATGCAGTGTGATGTGACATTTAAAAAAAAAAACCGGTTATTGAGGCCTGGTTGGAAACCTGATGAAGTGAACAACAGTTTCTAGGTTGACCTCTTTAGGCTTTGGTCCTCTTCAAAATTATATGAAACACAAAATAAAATCCATTATTTCCTCTAGAATTATTCTGAACCCTTCTAAGTGAAAGTGCATCATCTCCAAAGTTCTCTTTCCAGAGCTCAGAGTGTGAAAAGCTTCACACTTTATGGCCTAAGAAAAGCCATTGCATATTTGTCTCCTTAACAAGTTAATGAGGATCTAGGTTTTTTGCTGACTTTGAGAATCATGTAAATTTTATATAAAACTCTGGATTGAATCAGAGCAGCTTGGAGGCCACACCATCTGATGCTGACCATGAGTACTGTAATCAGTGGCTCTCAGCAGGAGCAGCTCCTCTGCCGAGCAGCCACAGGAAGGGTGGGGTAATTATCATTTTGGGTTTTATGAGTCTCCTAGCAGCAAGCCTGCTAGGTTTCATTCCCGAGGAAAACAAGAGAGATTTGGGAAAATATCTCTGGGCCTTATCCTATTCTCAGGGACACGGCTGGTGTTTCTCTGCTCTGTTACAAAACATAGAGAGATAGTTTTCCTCTATTTAACCAATGAGGAAAGCTGGTCTTATCAGCTCCTCACCTTAACATTCTGGACACAGAAGCATTCTGGTAAGACACAGAGCATTCTTGCAGGCAGCAGGACAATCTTGTACTAAGGCACTGATGGAAGAAAGCAAATGTACTAAGATTGTACCAGGCTGCATGGCTGAGGCAAAAGCCTCAGCTGAACTTGGAGCCATCATAAATAAACTATCATAAGCCTTCTGATACCTCAAGTCAGAGTCTTTAGGCACGGGGGAAAGAACCAGGAAAAGTGGTAAACCTCCTGTGACAGCCACAGTAAGGCCAGAAGGGATGCAGAGGTGGTGGTGTAACCTGACAGCAGCACACACCACATCCATCACCATGAGGGTGGGCAGCAATCTGGGTTCAGTGCTGGACACCATGACCTTGATGTGAAAATGCTATCTTCCTGTGTTCAAAGCTATGCAGGGAATATGTTAGACAACATAAAAAAAAAAATTATTAATTTCAATGAGATCTCAAACTCTTGTTCCTTTGCTTGTCATCTGACTCATAGTTGTTTACTCATAGATAACTCACTGTTATCTGGTCTGAGATTTTTATGGACAAAATTCTGTCATGAGTTTAGAGTGAAAAATGTTTTGAAAATTTTGACCCTTCATGGATTCAAAATTTTAAACAAATTTTGAATAATAATATTGACAAGCACACACATATACACACATGTATATACCTGGCAGTTTGCATTAACCCAGCCTGATCATACCCCTCCCTTCCTTTCTACACTGACACTGCTACCTAGTGAGTATATTCCACAGTTAAAATGAAATGGTTCAGATGTCTAATAGTAATTGTGAGTCATTCCTCCTCTCCATAATGTGGAGTACGGAGAATAAATATAGTTTTCAGGTTTGGTAGTAAACATATCATGTGGCTCTAGTTAGAAGACCATGCTCTGTGGTTTTATGGCCAATATAAACTCTCTCTATTGATTAAGCACAGTAATGTTGTTGGAGTACCTGGAAAGGCATTCGCTCAGGACCCACAGAAGCATCTACATCTGGCATCACATTTGTCTCAAAGAAATTCTGCAGCACTCCGCAGTACGTGAAACCCTTGGAGTTATTTCAGAGCTGGGATCAGCCCTTTCTGCTGTCAAGGAACCTCTCTACAGCAATTTCAGCGATTGCTGCAGAGAAAGCTGTTGTGTGTTACTGAATGCTACAAGGCCAGTAAATAATTTAAAGTAATTAAACTATAAAGTGGTTTCGTTATAAAATTAAAATGTTACGCTAATTACAAAATTAGTGTAGAAAATAGTATTTTTTATAAGTAAAATTTCAGTAGCAAAGGCTTACTCCAGCAATTTGTATCTTTTTCTTAAGAAGAAATGAGAAGATGGAGTTATTAGTTTTTCATAAATTGGGAAGGTGTGCTAACTATTAAAAATGAAGATTTTCTGTCATCCATCTCAAGTTCTTCCCATACAGAAATTATCTTCTAGAGATTAATAACTTAAACATTTAAAAACAAAATTCCTACAGATAAAACCTTTTGGAACAAAGCAGTTATAAAGAATAACATTAGACTATTGCAAATCTCATACATTGCAGGCCACCCTCACCACTCTGGGCAGGAAAGGCTTCCCTGGAGACAAAGATTTGCTCTACTACCAAAAAAGTAGGAAGTAAAGCTCTTGCCAGCTTTGAAAGAAAAATATTTTTAAAAATAGGTACAGACCTACTGGCATCTATGAGCGAACACCTTCCTGTAATAAGTTTCTTGGACATAGTCAATAATTTTGTTGTTTCCTCTACTTTTTGGGTTTATTTCCCCCTAGATACCACTTCACGTTCCTATCAGAAAAAAAAATGCATTGAGAAAAGGGGATATTTTTATTCTTTTCCGCTTTCTTCAACTATCCAGTAGATTTTTCTTTGTATTGAAGAGAACAATTCATGAAGACAGACAAAATTATCTTCAGTTTTGTTAATATCTGCATGAATCTGTGCAATCTCCAAGGATGTCACTCATGCTTCAGTGACAAAAAATGCATAATTTGGTTTTGGTGGGACACATTAAACATCAAATTAGGATGACAAAGAAAGGAAAAGAAAATAGCACAGTATATGTGGCTGAAAGGGTTATTTGGGTGGGCTGTGTGGTGTGAACACAGGGAGTATTGACAGAAGCAGCATGTTTTGCAGCACAGCTCAGGATTTGCTTAGCCTGGAAGTGAAAGTGTGATTCCATTTCTTTTTTGCCAAAGAATATTCAACTTCTCAGCAGCAACCTCATAGGAGTGTCTGAATATAGACTATTCCTTGAGAATACACAGGGATTCACATCAAGTTGCTTTCATTCTCCACTGTTGCCACTGTTCTATGTTGTACACAATATTTAAATATTTAATGAAGCAGAGACTGGGACCATATCCAGTAGCTACTAAGTAAAGTCCCAGGGTGACCATTTTTATTTTCCTATTGTAAATTGTGATTTACATTTATTTGATTTGGTTTTACTTTTGTTAAACAGAGTCAGAAATATTTTGTTTAATCTGGGTGATTTTTTTTTTATTTTAGTGAGAGGAAAAATCATTTGATTCAGTTCAAAATTCCCTTATTTTCATAACAACAGGATAACTATTTCTTACCTGTGAGTTAGAGCCTATTTTTTCCACTATACAATCTGCCAGTTTAATCCTCGTTTTCAGAATTGCTGATTTCAGGTTATTGTCATTAACAATTAGTAGTCCAGTTGAGAATAGGAAAATACATAATATGTTCCTTCTGAGCTTTGTCATCTGAGTTACCTTTTCTATGACAAAAAGCCAAGAGAATTGGAATTGTTCAGCCTGGAGAGGAGAAGGCTCCAGTGAGACCTTAGAGCACCTTCCAATACCTAAAAGGGTTACAAAGGGACTTTTTACTAGGGTATAATGTTATCTTTTCTGTTACAAACAGATTTCTTTATTTTACATATTAATACTTCAATTAAAAATGCTCAGTGATTTCTCAGTTTGTTTAATCACCAGATCTAAGATTTCTATGGTCTTCACAAATCTTTGAAGTCAGTATACACACATATACATTTGCAAATATTGCCATAAGTGTTTCGTTTCAAGTGCCATCTAAATATTCTTCAGTCATCTTTATTTATTTCATATCTTTAATAACTAGTTATAAGTTTGCCTAATATCCAAAAGGGTAGAGCATATATGGCAGGTCTTAGAAAAGCATTGGGAAGCACAGACACTCTTCACTAAATAAAACAAATTACCAGTACCTGGAAATTGCTTGCATTCAACACTTTGCCTCATACTTTGATTTCATTTTCTCAAGATATACTGTGTCCTGAATGCATTTTGGGATTCTACATTGAAAAATAATCTAGGGCTCCTAAACAATATTTAAAATGACATTTTTATTATGTTGGCATGAAGCACGTTGCTGAATTGCTTTTAATATGATAATGTTTTGCAGTTTACTATGCCATAAGTGCAGTTTGGCAGTTGAGTTTACATGAATATTTCATCCAGAAAAGGCCATGAATTTGTAATTATAAATAGACCTGTTCAACAGAAAGAGATGGATGATTCTACAGCTACTAATTTTCCAAGGAAATGATATGTAGTGAAGACTGAAAGCAAAGACTTCCAGCTGCGGAGGGGCATCTGCAGATCACTTTAAGCAGGATTACAGAGGTCTAGCTACCTTTCCTAGTGGATTAGTGGGAGTTGTTTATGATGCTCAAGTTTTTGTCTTGGCTCCTTCAGCTGTGTATTTGCAAAGGACTGGCTGATCCAGGAGGTAAAGCTAGGCTGCCTATTCTCCTTCACCTTATTTTGTTCAGCAGATCACCCAGCAGCTCACTCTGGTTTAACTATTTAATGCCCATCTCCATACAGACATTACATCACATATGAGGTGTTCAGTATAGTGAATAACTATTGTGTAAATCCTTTGAAGTGCCAGTAGTGCAGTAACAAAGCAACGCTAAAACATTCCATCTTACTTTTGTGCATTTTTGGATATTCTTAATATGACTTGATTGCATCCAGCATTACTCCAGTGGTCAGCATTGCTCCTCTACAACTGGAAAATATATTCAAATTCTTGTCAGACTCTCTCGTAATATCCTCTTTTGTATTGATGTTTTTAGTTTCGTTTTACTCTGCTAGTGTGTTGAAAACATCTTCAGTGCCAGATCTCCCAAACAGGCACTGCAGTGCCTTCACTGATGAGAATTCAGCCCACTGCAGTCAGTGCTGCACATCAGCAAGATGAGCCCTGATGCCTTTGGCACATCCCAAAGGCTTTCCCTAAAGGACCTGGTAAAAGAAGTTTGTGCCTGTAAGACACAATGACAGAGAGAAGCAGCACAAACGTGCTACTGTGATTATTGATTGGGGGAAATTATTTATCCAGGTCAATTCTATCTGACAGCTAGGATATTAATTGCTAGGGATACAGACAATGAGAGCTAGGGAAGCTCTTCTGCAGTGTTGTATCTTAGTATGCTGCATTTACTGTAAACTACTCTACTGTGTTTTCCAGGTCTGTTAAAGCCTAAAATTTTGCCTTTGGTTGTACCTGTGTAATTCCCTAGAAGTAACCAGAGCTGTCTTGCATTAGCAGAGAAGTTTCTCTGTGTCCATATATGCCCACAGAGAAATGAACACCTGTGGCATGAACATGTTTAGGTGTTTTCAATACACATTTGGAAATATTAAAAAAAAATACATTAGCAACAATGTATAATATGGAGAAAGAAACTAGGAGAGCATTTGGAAAGAAAATGGGGGGAATACACCATATGTATGTAATAGCTATATAAATAAGGAATAGAGAGTTAAGAATTGAATTCCTTCTTGAAAGAACTAAACAGAGAAGAGGTTAGAGGCTAATTTTTCCTCCATCAAAGTTAATGGCAAGGCATCCATTAACTGTAATAGGACCTAGATTAGCCTCAAAAGTACTTAACTATAGCAGGATAAAAGAATGCAGTGATGATGTGATGATGATGATGATGATGATGATGATGATGATGATGGAAGAAAACTGAGTGCAGATGGGTATAAATATGTTGTTTTGGAAAGGATGGGGAAAGGAATACACAGGATTTTCACTTTTCAATTCTGGCCTTTAAATGGAAGAGAGGAGAAGGGAAGAAGAGACAGGAGACGAATGAGGAGGTTGAGGTTTATACTAAAGGTTGATAGCGGACAGGGGGAGTGAGATTCAACAGTCTCAGGCTGATGTCTAGTAGAAAATGTCTTTGCTAATACCTCTATAGTATATTTGCATTAAAGGCCAAGAGAAGATTGGTGGACTCACCCCAAGAATAAAAATATGAAATTAATTTAAAATATTAAAATAATAATTTTAAAGGAATGAAACAAAACACACACACAAAAACCCCCACCAAACCAAGGGCTCAAGAAAATCAAAATTTTAAGCTTAGGCTTACTTTCAAAATACTGTGGAGTCTTTAGCAAACAATATAACCTCTCCTTATCTTCGATCCCAAGCATTTACCCATTCTATACATTAAATATTAATGTTGTCCAATGGTTTGAAAAGCTTCTAGTAAAGTTTGAAAGCTTCTAGAGTGCTAGAAGAATACTTGTTTATTGTTTGATCATATTCCCAAACCTTGAAGAAAGTTGAACTCTTCAATATTTTCCCTACAGACAAAGCAAGCATGCTGTAATGTGGAAACAAACAGCATTGTTCTGTTCAAGTAACTGCTCCCTTTTAGCTGTGTTTTTAAATGGCATGACTTAATACTGGTACAAAAAAAAGCACTAATAAAAAAAAATATCTTTTGGGTTAAAATTTTGTCCCATCCCAGGAGATGTTCCAATATCTAAATCTATTCAGTTACCTAGTATCTATTTATATACTTGTTAATTTTTCTTGAATACTTTTTTCCCTACATCTCTTTTCCATTTCAATCACACTTATGGTAAATATTTGATTTCAAAGGCAAGCAGACATTTCATCCTGTCCCTTTGTCTTGTCTTCTTAATTAATTTCTTAATGTATTTATAGGCAGATTTTCTTTATCCTTAATGCCTGTACACTTGATATAATCTTCTTAGAGTGTCTGTGCTTTCATAAATATGCCTTTCCATAAATGAAAGGGTTTTTTCTTAAAGGTTTTGGTCTAAATTTGCTCAAAAATATATTGTGAAAGCAGCCTGTCACAAATGCTGTGGAAAGGTTTCTTTTTTGCTGTGTCTGCATGTTCTCCTTCAAGAAATATTTGCATTAATAAAACAGGCAAAATAATGTCTTAATTTTGACAGACTGGCTGCATGAAAAAACAAAAACCAGTTATCTTAAGAAGAGCAATAACCAAAACAAAGTTGCCGTGTAGGTCAGGAGTCCTCAATTGACTCATTTTTATTCCATTAAAGAGTAGAAAACTGTCAAGCCAAATTCAAATAGATTTTGAAACGGAAGGGCTGACTCCACTTTGATTTGCATTTTACAAAGCAGAGGCTTCAAATTAGGCAAGAGGAAGGAATTCTTTTTGTCAGAAATACACATTTGGCATCTCTGAAAATCCATCCATACTTGGTGAAATGGTAAATCCTTGAAAAGCTAATGCACACACTTTGAAGAGATTTGCTAAATGTGAACAGGAAACATGTGGCTCAGAAGTTTTTCTTTGAGTTGCCACGGGCAACCTCTGCTGCCCTGCCCAGACAGCTCCTGTGGCCACTGGCTGCTCCTGGTCTCTGAGCTGCTGCTCCCAAGAGCAGCATGATGCTGGCCTGGCTGTTGTTGGGTGATGCTGGTTTGGTGATTCCTGCCTCAGAGCCAGGAATCTGTGTGCCAGGGGAATGGGGCACCAAGGGAACATGCTGTTCTCCAGCTCCTTCATAGCTTAACTCAGCAGGCTGTGGACAAGAGGTGCTAAACTCCTTTTAGCCAGGAAAATTAAATAATGTAATCTTGAAGCTTTCTTAGCACTTTCTAGTGATTTTTCCTGTGGCAAACTCAGAGTGAGCAAAAGTGACATGCTCTTTAAATGATAATAGTGCATTTTTAAAAATAATATCCATAACTGAAGAAAATTTCAACGTTTATAAGAAAAGTAGTGAACCACCTTCTCCTTCAAAATACAGTGTGTTTTTCCTGGAAGAACTATGCAAAACATTTTATGTTGCTTTTTTTATAATGCCTTTTCATTATTCTGCTGTCCAGAAGGTGAAACTGTGGTCAGTGCATTAGGCTGGGACTTGGCAGGACTGAGTTCAGGTCTCTACCATGCTGATGGTTTTGTGTGGGAACCTGCACCCTAATTAGTGCTAGTTTGGCTTATTGTCCATACAATGGTGTTAATTTCTTGTTACTTGATGGACTAATAGGAGATTAAATACCTTAGATATATTTATATTCTCACAAAGAAGTTGTCATACAAGTATTTGGATAAAAAACAGAATTAATCAATCCTTTCATAATCATGTGAAGGACAGTCTGCAATAAAACTGACATAATTTTTACAATCAATTTGTTTAAGTGCAAATTCTAGTCCTACTATGAAAAGAACACAGAATGTATTATGGCAAGGAGTGCTACAGTGATTATACCACTGAGCTGAGATTGCTACTCTGACTTTTCAAGAAGTGCTGACATGGAAGGAAAGAACCAAGTTGCTGTGAATTATCACTGATGTTGGTACAAACATTCTGTGCTTTAGTGGAGTAGATAATGCTCCCCCACCTGCAACAGCACAGGAAAGGCTTCCACAGAGTGGGTTTGTGGTTTGCTCAGCTCTGCTATTACACCTGTCAAGCCAAGACAGCACCATTGTCAAGCATCATTTCACATTGTGAAATGTCAGAGCCCGGGGCCACGGAGGCATAACTCAGTGGAAGGACCTCACATGTAAGTTCACAGACCTAATTATGAGATCTTATAAAAATATACCATGTACTTTGAGTTATCGCGAGTTCCTAGTTCACATTCCAGAGTCTGATTTTAAGCCTCTAGCTTGCCATGCTCTCGTGTAATATTTTTAAGTGATCCAAAAGTTCGTAGAAACAAATTTTTTTTTATTCCTTTAAACCTGTAACCTATTGTTTCATACAAAGTGAGCTTCTCTCACTTTGTATGAAAAGGCAGGGCAATATGTTATTTCTGTTTCCTACAGAAAACAAACCTTCCTGTTATCTGTCCTCATCACAGTTGCTGCTCGAGAGGCTGAGCAGTGCACGTGTCACTGACTTCTCCTGAACTGCAGTGGGCCCAATCACATGTAACAGATTCCCTCAGCTACTTGGCTTTCACTCAAATCTAGCAGTTAAACCTGAAATATCTTTTAGTGTGCTGCTTGCCCTCATGTGTACAAAGAACTGACTGCCAGCATCTAAAGTACTGCATTTATTCTGCTGCCAATCTAAATTCATGCTGGCAACAGCTGAGGGAAATTTCCTTATGTGTGGAGTTTAATTGAATAAACTTTGGTTTTGATTTTTAGGATGCTTATGAAGTTTCGTTAACTGCTAAAATGAAAGAAAAACTTTCCAAAGCCTGCTAATATTGCTGCTAAAAATAAGCTTAACACTAATTTCTTTACAGGCTCCTGCTCTGTATAAACTAGGCTTTCTCCTGATGTTTAAAGCAGGATAGCGTACACTCTTTATTATTTTTAAATGCTATTATAATTATGTATCCTGAGAGAACAGGCATCTTTGCAGCATCAAAGCCTCAAAATCAGTGTTAATAACACACCAAACCCCAACTCCCCTCCAAAGTCCAATAATAAATCGAAGGGACAAGTTCTCTCTATTATCTGATAAATTACTTTTCATTACATCTCTTTTCTTGCCTTTCCTTGCTATTGGACACTTTTGTGATTTAGCTGAGTGGAGTGCTGGCACACCTTGCCTAGGCCATGCTTTTGCCATGAAAGGATGGAACAGATGCTCCTTGAGGTCCCTTTCAAGCTGGGATTCTGATGCTGTGATATTGAGAGATTTCTGCTTAGGTCACGTCTATTGGGTCTGACTGAGGCAGAGCTCCCAGCCCCCACAGAGGTTTGCACTGGCAGCTGGGTGGGTGTTGATGACAGAGCAGTGTTTTGGCTGTCCCTCTGACACTCCTTCCCCCTCCAGAGGGGATGGCACTGGCCAAGATCCCAGGAGGGGACACAGCCAGGCCACCCACCCAGATTAGCCAAAGGGATGGTCCATACCATCTGAGGTCAGCTCAGATATCTGAGCTAAGGGAGAGAGGAGGAAGGGGACATTTCCACGAGTTTCATTTCAGGGAGTTTCATTTCAGTGAGTTTAGTTTCAGTGAGTTTTCGGTGTTTGCCTTACGGAGGAGCTGTTAGAGGTGCTGAAGCCCTGCTTCCCAGGGAGCGTCCCAACATCACTCCTGGTGGGAAGTACAGACTGACCTTTTTCCTCTTTAGCTCTTGCACGCAGATCTCCCCTTGTTTCTTTCTTTTATTGTAATAAATCTGCCTTATCTCACCCTGCTGGTCATTCTCTATCTTATTCTCTCCCCTGTCCCAGTAGGAAAGGGAGTGGTAGAGTCCGAGAGACTGAGTGGGCACCTGGCACCCAGCCAGGGTCAACCTGCTACATCATGTTACAGATACTGGGAATACACAGGGAAATACAAGGCAAGCATTTGTTCCTTGGGGTTTGGCCAACCTTGGGTTGGATGAGGTGGGGTTTAGAATTTACCTTCCAGCCAAAACACTCCTCTTGGAGCTGCTGGCTGCCAGTGGGCATAGTCTGGGTCAGAGGCACTTCAGTTCTGCCCTCTCATATTCTACTCATCAACCAAGAAAAAGTCTGAGATAACATTAATCTCCACAGGCAGTTTATATCCACTGCAGACATGTTACAACAGGGAGGGGTTGTTGCGTGCAGAGTTCTGTGCTCGTAGTTCATGCATGTACAGATACATCCAAAACTGTAAACTGGCACTGAACCACACGGATGTTCAACTCAAAAAATGTGTTTAGAAGTCTGTAATGTGTCACACATTACATCACTTGATAGTGATTTTTATACAGGATGATGTGTGTATGCTAATTCTATTGATGTGTGATGGATTTATTAAACTAAAATGGTTCTGTTCACTAGGATTTTTTTCAGTGAAATTATTTTGCTGTCTTATCAAATAGAGTAAATTTTGTTTGAAATTAGAGATCTTGCCTCTTAGTATTCCACATCTATCCAAACAATCTAAGTCCATTATAGCTTATGTATCCAACAAACTCATAGGGAAAAAATATTACAGCATGATAGAAGTCAATCCCAAGCTCACCAATATTATTTTGTATTTGGGGAAGTGTTCTGTGGCAGAGGTTCAAGACTTCCTGGAGAGATCAGCTGTGCTGAATGGCTGCACATCCTCATTAAGTGAGGAGAGGTGCCTGAGCAAAGTCAGTTGAGGTTCCTTTACATTTATCTGTACTCACTGTAGGAGAAGCAGCTCCATGTTCTGCACACCTGAGCTCTCTTGCTGGCTCCATGTGGCAGCAGAAGAAGGAGAATCTGGCCCTGATTCCCTGTGAGTGGAACAAGTTTTAGTTTGAGAAGCCTCACTAAGTTGTGGTTTCTACATTCAGAAATAGGTACTTTTAGTGTGTTCTGCAGGCGGTTTTCTTTACTAATAGCTAGACTTCCACTTTATACTAGGAAATTCTAAGTTGAATTATTCACATTATACTTATATAAAGAGCTGTAATATGAAAGCTGGAGCAGGGTAGAGGTAGGAAAGGTAACAACGTCTTTAAGAGGTTACCGTAAGGTGTAAGATTAGTTTTTATGGCATTCTTTAGCTGAATTTTAATGTCTCACGGAGAACCTAGAGATTCTGAGCTACTTGCTTACCTGTGTGGATATGGAAAACTGTCAAAATTAGCAAATGTGAAAATCAGGAGATGGGGGGCAATGTCATATATTCAGATTCAAGGACTATATTTATTAATGAAATGCTGTAGAAAAAAGGTTTCATTTGAGTTCTTTCCTGGTCAGGCTTCACCTTTTGATAGCGTAAAATCACTTTTTATTTTTCTGATCTCTGTTATAGAACACTAAGTGTGAAAATTACATACAGATGAATGAAAATTCTCTTCCTGATTGAACGTATCACTGGCTTTTACTTTAGCCCTTTCTACGTTTGTGATTACTGATGTCCACTGTTCAAGCATTTTTCTTGGAAAAGTAGTTGGAAGAGTTTTATGTGGTTTATGTTTATGTAATTTACAGAAGAGCCAGGAGATCCTGCAGCCCCAAAGCTGGAGCCAGGCTTTGCTGAGCAGATGCTATGAGTGTTTTCTGAGGGATATTTTTTGATTAGACAATCTTTAATATTTTGTAATAAATTTTCCTTATAACGTGAAGTGATATTACAGGTTTAGTAATGTGTGTTCAGTGTGTTCTTTATTGCCTTAAAAATAGGGAGAAAAAAATAATATTAATTGCTTTGTATTATTCCATTCCAGAAATGGGCAAGTTGAGTACCTTAGTGGTATGATAGACCAGTATACTTATGGTTCTTAACAACCCTACCATTTTCATTTTTTCTTGCTATATCTTAAGTTAAATAGGAAATTTTTCAGAGGGAGAGGACCATAATGAGATACATTTCCACACAATAGGGCCTGATATCAGTTTGTGATCTTCCAATATTTTCTTACTATAAATGTAATTGGCAATAATTAAAAGTGCTGAGATTTTAAGATATGGGTGTAATATCCTACATGGAATTTAATTATTTTTATGATGTGCTATTTATTCACTTCTAAAGATTCCTTAAAAAACATAATGTATTTAGTGGTTCTTAGAAAAGATCTTTTACCCTCTCTCTAAAATAGAATTGGCTCTCCTAATTATTATTTTCTTTTATAATTTCACTATTTTAAGGCCTTACATCTGGGCTTGGCTTTTCAATAACATTTTCCTGAAAATTTGTAGTAAATAAGTTGCTCACTTAACAATGGAAAGAAAGATTTTAATGTGTATTTTTCTTTCTCCTATATATGTATCATGTTTTAAATAGCAACAATTTTCTAATGAGAGCTCCTCACTACCATATTGATGGTATGGGTAGTGTTACTAATTAGTTTGAAAAAAGTCATACTAAGGGAGAGAAAAAAGCATATTTAACTACCTTTGACTTGGTGTCTGACTTGACGAAATTTCTGTGAGTGCAGGAGCAGTAACAGAGACTTATTGCTTTGATTTTCGTTTTCTGATAGTACTGCTTCAGGATATCAGGGCGAAAGTGGAGAAAATTAATGAGAATGGAGGGGACAGAGAGAGAGAATTATCCCAAATTCAGCTATGAAGGCCATTTTTTCCTTGTCTTTCATGGTAGATTTCAAACTTCATGGTTTTGAAAGTAAACTCAATGAGGCTTGTGGGTCCCTTCCAGCTGAGGATATTTGATGGGGACAATGAAACAATCTGAGATAAGTTTTGCTGAACATTGTAAAAAGTGTAACACATAAGGTTTGAAATTCAGGTGTTACCCGATGCCAAGTATAACACTGATATGTAGACATCTTGTGTTAAATTCAAAATCCAAGTAACAATTTTTAGGAGTAGAACTTGATATTAAATATTGGGAGATCTTCAGTTATTTATGGTGAATTACAGGTTATTCTGTAATCCATGCAATACACTTAAAAAAAAAGTAATATGCACTAAGATCTTCTGAAGAAATAATGAAGAATGAGAATCACTGAAGGCATTAATCTTATTTTGAGAGGTAGGTACAATCTGGTCATCCTTGTTCAAGAAAAATGAACTTAAATGAGAACAGATGGAAAGAGGTGCAATTATGATGATTAAGCAAACAGTGAATCTATCATATGAGAAGAAATTAAAGTGTTTTATATAATAGGACCTACTTATTTAGCTTGCTAAAATGAAGACAGAAGCACATGATTCATCTTTGTAAATAAAACCAAGGGTTAAACACAAGGAAAGGAGAGGAGGCTATTGCCAGTGTTTGATAAAGTGCTTAAAACCTGGCATGAATGAATGCAAACTGGATGTCTCAGAAGTCCTTCAGCAGCATTTTTTAGATGCTGGAAATGTACTCTGATACTGAAAAAAAGCCTGCTACAGGTGTTTTCAGTTCCCCCCTTTATTTCCAGGCAGGAGGCACAGCCAGGGTCCCTCTAGCCTGGTGCAGCCTGTGCAAGGAACATGTCATGTTACAGAGACTGACCCAAAGTTTAATAATGATACTTGTCTTAATAATTGTTGTCTTTACCCTGTGTTCTTATGTCATGGGGAAATTTGCAGGGAGGGTTTTGAGGGGATTTTAATATTTTTTAAAGCCTTGCTAATATAGAAAATACTACATCAAATATTTGAAGAAGTGTTAGTAAGCAAGTGTAAGGGCAAGCAAAACTTACTTGAAGTACAAAAAGGTACTATGCATATCTTAATATGTGACAGTGAAAATAAATTGTTGATGCCATTACTATTTTAATGCATATTTAATACAAAAGTCTTCAGGAGACTGAAAGCTGTGAATTTAGTCACTGTTTTTAAAATGACAGCATACATGAAAGGTTGAAAATTAGAGTCCTGTAAAGCAAAATATTTTCAGTCTGTTGGTAGAGAATTCTAATTCATGGTTGCCAAAAGGACACACATAGAAAATTATAACTTAAAGGACATGAGTAAGCGAGGATTTTTGAAAGGTGAGTCATGTTAAACAAACAAGATTACCATCTTATAAGTGACTGGCAGAAGAGAAAATTCCAGATTTAGTATTTCTTCATGTCAAAAAAAAGCTCTTTCTTTTTACCAAAATTTTGTGCAACAGATTTTTGTATAGGCTGTCTGAATAGGGATTGGATGCTGAAGATGTTTTATACTGATAAGTAACCAGAGTAGCAGGGAATGGGAAGTGCATATTGGTGGATTGTTGAAGAGTAGAATTCTTTTGCTTTTTCTGTTGCGATCATTTCTCTTCAATAATTTAATTATTGACTCAGTTTAAAACTTGTAAGGTAATAAATATTTCAGGTGGTACTAAAGTAAAAAGATAGTTTAAATGGCAAATGGTTGCAGTTGCTTTACAGGATAATTTCTGATAAATTGAATGGACAGACCAGGGGCTGGAAAATTAAATGCAGTAGATTTAAGTGTTGAGTGGTGCTCCCGGGTCGGTGTATTACACAAGCTGGGTGTAGTTGAACTTGATATTGAATTAGGTAATAGTCAGGAAAAAATGTTCAATGCATGCTATTGACAGATGCAGTGTTAACTGCTTACTTCATTGTGTAGCAGCAGTATAGGCTAATGCATCCAAATGGACTTCTAATACAAAATTGATCTTGTTTTATAAACCAGTTGATAAAGAATAACCATTAGGCTTAATTTCCCTATTAAATATAGAATTATCAAGGAATAAAAGGAGGACATTCAGTGAAGTTGATAAATCTGGGACTATATGGTCTAGAGAGGTGGAAATAAAGTAATATGCAGAGAGGTTTGAGAGCCCCTGTTAATAGCATTGAACTTGGAGGAAAAACTATAAATCCTGCTTTGACAATAGAGAATCTTCGAGGCAGGACTGGAGGGTTCCTTTCCTACCTACTTTTCAATCATATTATGTTATTTGACATTTCAAAACTTGACACTGAGTCTTTGGCAGCTTCCAGAAGTCCTCAGAAGTGAATCCCAAGGAAAAGACATTGCTGCTAATCCCCATAATATAGATGTGGTTAATTTAACGCATGAGTTTCCTCACTGAGATTGCTGCTACACCCCGTATATCTTAAGTTAATAGCATGCATATGTGTTTGCAGGATCAGGCTTCACTGATCAGCTTTATATTTAGATGTAGCTAATAACCCCTTCTGTGAGTTGGGTGGAATTTTCCCTGTCTCCTGTGAAATTTGATGTGCATTAGGAAGTCAGGAGTTACTGCTCTGTGACCACTGTTTCTTGTGCTGATAAAAATGTAGACTCTTTTAAAGTGGGTGTCTTTCTCATCAATCTATTCCATTTGCCAGCCTTTGTATCCCATGAGATGGATGCCTTTGACAGGTTTTGACTCTTGAAAAACAGCATGGCTTTGGCTGAGATGCTGGTCCAGCCTCCCATACAGGTGGGGACGTGGCCACTGGCCACCACAGTGGGAGGTATGGAAATCAAACCTGGCCAAAGCTGACCTGTGATTTATTGCTGAGAATGGCAAAGAGCTTTTGAACTCAAAAGAGGTTGTTTTGTCTTTATATCTATCTAAAAGCCTGGGAGTGACCCTTTGAAAAGTGTTGTAAACCCAACATGCAAAGCACCCCAGTCAAACTGTGCTGAAAGTTATTAAGAAATTACAAATACAAATGACATTTGCTGCAGCTGTAGGCACCATTATTCCAATTAATGTATGCATTTCCTTTTAAACATTGTTTGCATACCTGTATCCCTTGCATGTTATATATTATTTCAGTTCTATTCAGCAGGAACATATGATGACATAAGATCTTGAGGGTAGGATTGTCAAAATAACGAGTGTTTGCACGTGCAGCTGAAGATAAAAGAGGATGTGGCTGCACTCTATCTGAAAACCAGACCCCTTAAAATTTCTTTATCAACATGAGATACAAAGGTGTTTTAGGCTGAGCTGTTGGCACTAACAATGGGAATTCTTTGTAGGTCTTTTCTGTCTTATTTAAGCTTTATTTAAGACTGTCCATAATCAAGTAATTCTTGTGTCTTACTGTTGTGTCTGTAATCTGTTCTTCACTCTTTTCTCGGGGATTACTGATCATTGCAGAGTATCAGCAAAGCAATGTTGAGAAAAAAAGCTGCTGCCATATCTCTATGTGTAGCTTAAACACACTGCTATTTTTAAAATTTTTTTGCAGCTGGTGCTGTGTTCATTACTGAATACATTTCTACTATTTAGATTAGGATAATTTTAATAATTAGGACAACTTTAATGAATTATTAGATTCTTTTTTAAGACAGCTAGTATATTCAGTGGCAAGGGTATATATTGTAAGCATGTAAACTTGCCATTTAGTCTTGATTTTTCAACCATATTTTACTGTCCACTGGCAGAAAAACAAGCAAACGCATCATGGCATGGCTTTATTGTACTACTGCTCAGCAATTTTTGTATATTGTTTCCTTTTATAATTTGAGACATGATAATGATTTTTGCAATAAATTTTTTCATAAGTATTCTTACTGATGGATGATGCATTTATTTAAGCATCAATGGACAAATAAAGTTATCCACGGATGACTAACAACCTTGAATAAATACCATTTCAGTCAGCAGCTATCCATAGTATTTTAGCAATGCAATTACATGCCAGGACCTATTATCCCAATTAATGGAGTGTTTTATATTCACTGTGCATTATACTTGAAACTCTTCAGAGCCCTGGCCTTCACTTAGCCAGAGGCAAAAAAGAAATGTATAACAAATCACCAGGAAAAGGCTTTCATTTACTTTCCAAGATATATAGCATGAAATTATACTTAAAGCATAACAAGGATGGTCTCAGAAATGCCCTTTGATTTAAGTTACAGTAAAACTATATATTAAACCCATGATTATTAAATACAGCTATCTTGTTTTCCAAGGTTATTGTTGTTAACAGCAAAAGTAGATATGTTGCTATCCTCTTCCTGCCTTGTCTTTTTTACAATTATTTTGCCAAAGGCTAAGTTTGAGGGTTATTCTTGAAATTCGTGTTTTTTCTCTCTTTCTAAGCATGTGAGATAAGAGCATCAGTTCCTGGGGATGCTGCATTTGCTGGATGGGTGAGCAAATAAAAAGTATGCAGTGCACTGTTGTGTTGCTGCTTTGTAAAATGCCAGCCCTGGGCTGTCTTTCACAGGGCTGGAATTTGACCACTGGAGTTTCCTTCTACTCCCTCTGGTGGTTTCCAAAGCTGCATTTCTAAAGCTATAAAATAAAACACAGTTGTATTTCTTCTCCTCGTTGTAAGGAGCATTGATTGTTTCTCATTGTATATTATAGCAAAGGAGCAGTCTATTACATAAATTTATTGCATTTTCTTCATGATAATTACTGGAAGTTATTGAACAAGGCAGGGAGTTATCACCAGTAAGTTCCTGCTATAGCTGAGGAAGCAAATCCACAAATATTTAGTGGATTTAAAGCTGTAAACAACACATCCTGTTTACAGTGTAGTAGGAATTTACAACTTACAGTGCATTTGAGGATTTTGTAGGAATCCTGCTCCTACTACTACAAATTCAGGCTTGAAATATGAACTGCAGTATAAAATTGTCTTACCTTCCATCGTGCAGATCCCTTTTGTTGAGCCATTAGCAGTTAAAACAACCACTTAGATTCACCATTTCCCTTACTCAAGAATGACATTACTATTTCATGAGCAGCTGGTTAGGGAGTCTCATGAAATCTGCATTCATACATTAATGCAGGATTGCTCTTTTACATTCGGAAGAGGAATCTATCAATGGGAAAAATCAATAACCTAAGTCTCCCAATAGGTCTGCGGATTCCCGTAAAATACAGCCCTTGACTCATCTTTCCGTAATTTCTTTTCACAAATCATTTTCCCACTCCCAGGTCAGTAGTAGCCAGAGGAGCACTAGGATAGCTGTCACAGCCAGAACGACCACAGAGTGCTCTTCCCAAATTTCCTGGGTGGGCCTTATGGCCTCCATCCCTTGCCCCTGACAGAGCTGGAAGTGTCCTTGTCACACCACATAACATCACAGGGAATACAGAGAGATGGCCCTGGGCTGCTGCAGCTGCCCTTGGCTCCTGAGAGCCTCAAGGCAAAGAGGGTGAGCAGGTGTCTGCTGCCCACTGGGTACAGCTGGAACCTACAGGGGCAGCTCAGCATGATGTTAAAAGATAAATTCCAACAATTTCAAGTGTGTGAGTTCCTATTTTTATAATATCTCCTTCTTTCCCTGAAAGAAAAGGAGGCCTCATGTGTGAGATGGTTTCAGGTCCTGCTGCTCTCCTCTCCTTTCTGTCACAGGCCCTGAGTCATCAGGGAGTGCAGTGCTTGGGACAGCCAAGATATTTAGATTTATTTCCAAGTTCAAACAACCTTCAGATTCCCTCCTGGATCCATTCCATTCCAATCATGAATGGAATCACCTCTCAAGCCACTTCTCTAATATGGTTATCATGCAATTCTTTCATAAACTTAAAGCAATGGTTTATAAACCTATGCAGAAAAAGTGTTTTTACTGACTTCAAATGCCAAAATTCCTAGATTTTTACTTACAATGCTTCTGAGACATCAGAGGGGGTTTGTTAACATGCAGGTCCACTGTGGGAAGTACTAATGCATTTAAAGAGCAGCTCAGCTGTCCCACCAAAGGAATGCTACAGGTGTAATCCAAATGCAAATTTATTTAAAGATGGAAGATAAAAGCCAAAACGAGTTAAGATAAAAGCCAAAAAAAGTTAAAAGCCAGTAAGTTTAGCACTTCATCCTTAAATATATGAACAAGCTAGTAGAGAAGAAATAAAAAGCTAGCACATATATTAACTCCAATTAAATGTTGATGACTTTGATAAATGCTGCAGTCTCAATAAATATAAGTGATCTTCACATTACTCTTCATTTATTGACACCCTCATACTATTTTGAAGAAGATTCATCTTCCACCAAAGACTTTTATTGCTATAATATTTCATAACTGACTAGCCAATTTCTTCCATTATCTTAATACTCACAGTTAAAATAAAGAACTAACATTATCCCTGATGACTATCTATGTCATATACAAAGACAGTGAGGAGACAAAACATAACTTCAGAAAGAAAATTCCTGGCCATTATTCACTGTTTCTTACTTCAATTTCAAATATCATGCTGAAATAGGCTCGACATTCTTTTTTCTTCTGACCTATTTTTCTAGTTTTCATATCAGTCATTTTGCTTTTTGAAGCCTGAAACTGTAGATGGCCTTTTCAGAGTGTTTAAAGTAGTTTAAAATTTTTTTACTCCCTAGGTAGAATAATTTAATCACTTTCATTTCTACTATTTAATTGAGAGAAAAACATTTTACAAAACTAAATAATTTTTTTTTTCCTAGTTCATCGTGGAGCTGAAACAAAGATTTAGGAAGTAATCTGTGGCAACAGTGACAGAATTGGACTGGAGAGTTGGTCTCTATCTTAGCCACCAGCTAGAGAAGAATGGAAAAGGAGAAAAATGTAATAGGCCTTTTGATTCTGCTTCTGTGTTTAAATAGCGCCCTCCTCTCCTGATGGGAGAAATGGAAGGAGTCAAGCCCTTAAGGACAGGCTCCAACATTGCTGGGAGGACAAGTGCCCTTGATATGTACTCTGATTGTGGCTGAAAATCTGCAGGACCATAAATGTCATCCCTTCTTCCTGTCTTGCAGCGATTCATTGCTTTCCAAGTCTCTTAGTTACGACTGTCCAGGCAGCAAATATATTTTGGTTGTCTGTAAGTATTAATTACAGAGCACTACACATGATAAGAATATTTAGTATCCCTAATGTTGGTAATTTTCCAGTAGAAAAAATTCAGTAATAATAGCAGAAATATAAAATCTGAGGGGGGGAGGAATGGACCTTGAAATAAATTCTGATTTACTTTCTCCCTTCCACACTATTAACAGCATTATTGATACAGAAGGAATAGCAGTCTCCTGTCCAGAATTTACTGGAGACTTACAGAGCAATGAACCTCCTTCTAGGCCCCTACAATCTTGTGATGCTGATAAACATATAGATAAAGAATGCATGTGATAACTATCACATATCATTACATTACAGAATTAATATATTAAATAATTCAGTGTGTATTTCTCTGCTATACCTCAGTATAACAGGAAGGTTGAGTATTTGGTTGGATTTGCTTGAAATTGTGTAAAAATATTCATAGAGTGTGGATGAACATAGCTTTTCTATAACAAAATGAACTTTGGTGCCATTTCATTATCACAATAAGGCATTTCCAAGAGTGTGGTATTGTAAGATAGTTCTTTTATGGATCGTTTTAAGGCCAGTGGGGCATGTGTTATCTCACTTTAACACACACCTTGTGGGGTGTTTTTTTTTTTTTATTTAAGTAAATGATGTTTCCAGTCCAACAGCTTTTTTTGTGTACAGAACAAACTAAAGAAGGTGAATAATGTGACCATGGGAATCTTTCAATTTAAAAAGAAATGTTTCTTAATTAGAGATAATGGTAGAAGCTTGGCAGGAATGCTCACCGTATGAGCAAATCTCAGCAGCTCCACTGTGCAAGTATAGAGAAAGGGCTGTAAGTAACACCCTGCTCTTACTTAGCTCATTGACTTTTCCTAGTGACTTCTTCTAACTACCTTTTCCAAGCCTTCTCTTTTTTTTTTTTTTTTTTTTTTTTTTTTTAATATCTATGTTTGTTAAGGTTTGGGTGTCAGATTTAGGGATTCTTAAGTTTGTTAAATTGAAACTGTCCCTTCATGAGGGGGCTGCAGCTGTATAGCATGCCTGTACGGATTTATTTAAAGCAAAGAAAAAAAGGCAGCAAGAGCTGTGCAGCTGGGAAATTAGCCTTGCCTCAGGGTTCCCACAGGGAACCCTGCTCCCCCAGACAGGGCCAGCAGTGAGGAAGAGCTGAATTTCAGTCCCAGGTTGCTCTGAGAGCTGGGGTACAGCTCTTTCTTCACTTGCTCTGATGTAATTCTGCTCCAGGACTGCCCAGAGAACTTTTTGTTTCTCCATTCACCTTCTACTTAACAGTAGAACTGCTGTTACAAATACCATGCTCAGGAATGGCTTCTGATTTTCCTTCTTTCAGCTGCACCATTCTTGTTTCACCATGATGGAATTGCAGCTTATCCACGACTCTGTTGCAGAGCTCATTCATCATCCCAGCCCCTGGTCCTGACTCTATCACTCCTCAATATGTGTCCTCTTTTTTTTTTTTTTTGGATCTTCCTCATCAGATTTAAAACTTCATCTTCCTTTCTATCCCCTCTCTTAATCAGCTACAAGGATGTCAATTTTGCCTGCCCAGCCCCGTGCTTGCCTTTGTGCTGGCTTTGTCTGCAAACATCTGCCCAGCCACGCTGTTACTCTGCCTCAGCCCCACAGTGCCTCTTCTGTGCTGCTCAAAAAATATTGTCAGCGTTTTGCTCCTGCCATTCTAAACCCATCACCTACTTTTATGGTCTCATTTTTCCTCTGACTGATATATTTTGTCTCATATTCAAAGCAGAGATTCTTCCCCCAAGTGGAAATAAAAATATCATGGTTCTGATGTGTTTCCTGTTGGGAATTACTAACTTCTTGTGAGGTTTATAAAGCTTAATCACTATCAGTGGAACTTGTAAATAATGTAAAAAACCAGGTATGTACAATAGGATATAACATACACTTGTGATTAGCATTATAAATGACATCTTTCTTTGCAATGCTCGAAGTATCATTTCTCTACTTTATTTTAGTCTTTCCTTATTATATTCTGTCAGAGGTTCAAAGCAGAAAAATGTGAACTATTGTAAAAGGAAATTCAGACTGTGAGTGGAGTCCTCCCTTGTTAGTGCTTCTTTTAACTACTTTGATTTGTTCTAAGTATAAATGACTTTGAAAATATTCCTTCCACTTGGCCATTCCATAGTAGTGAATTGCGCATCAGCCTTCAAATTATAAGGAAAATAATGAAAAGGAAGATACAGTGATCACAGAAGCAAAAGATAACAAAGGATACTAATGCTTTATAAATATATATTTTTTTTAGATACAGCTACAGTCCGAGTCAAAATCTCTTACTATCAAACTTCTCACTTCAGATAGAAAAATTAACAAAAATAGAAGTGACTGCACATAAAAAAATGTATAGTGTAAGATATATTCATCACTGGATAAAGCAGCTGAACCCAGTATTAATAAAGATTGCTATTCATTTTTTGAATTTGTATGATTGACCACTTAAAGAAATTACTGGTGCTATAGAAAGTCTTGTGACTAAAAGGGAAAAGTCATTTAGTTCAGGGAGGTCTTGTCGGGCTCATAAAATAACTGTTGATTATAATTACACAGTAATTTCTGAAATATTCTCTTGGGAAGTACAGAGAAAATGAACAGGGAAAAAAATTACCTCCAACTGATACACATTACTGATATCAAGAATACACTTTTGCAGCCTATTGCATGCTGTGAGAAGCTTTCCAAAGCTTGTTTCTTTTGCTAACCTCTCATTTCATCTGTCTAGTTACTTATACTATGTAAGGCAGAAAATTTGCATTTTCAAAGACACTTATATAAACCAGCCAAACTACTTTTGTTTCCTCAATTGTCGTGCTCTAAAAAAAAATCCAGTTTTATGTGACTGTTTAGCCCTAAGATAAGGAACATAAGAACAGATCTGAGCTTCTCCAGCGCCAGACAGTAATTGTTTCTGTGACTTACAGTGTCAATTTTCCACTCTCAATATTACTATCATGAGGGAAATACTACTGGTATAACAATTGCTCTCAATTTTTAGCGTGTTACAAATTTGCTGCTTTGCCCTGCTACTTTACAGAACAATAACCAGAAGGGCAAACTTATTTTTGTTCTGGTTTAACAGAGAAGCAATATTTCCAGGTTTGACCTGGAAAATTTGCAGTCATGTTGAAAATCCTACTAGGAAATGGTCAGCTCCCCCTGGTCTGTGTTAGCTGTATTGGCATGTGGAAGGCACATGCCTCATTTCTCACTAATTAGAAAGTGTCTTAAAAGAAATTGAAGTAGTGAACACTGATAGATACCACTGTCTGGTGAGCTGTTGGAATTTCAAGGTAATATAAGGTACGTCTGGAACAGTATAAAAATCTTGTGTGTTTCTTGCAGAATTAAATCTATAATGGAGAACCATGGACACATTTAAGATATTTCACATTGTTTTAGGTGTTCTTATACTACTAGGCTGTAGAATTCCCCAAAGTTCATTTAAAGCAATGAAACTTCACATTCATTATTTAGCCTGGAAGATTGTGTAAGCACAGCAACATGCATATCTATGTTGATATTTAAATTATTTTTAGTATCTGCTTTAAGAGCTACTGAAATGAATGGCATTCCAGGAGACCATCACTCAGAGCAGAAGTCAGGTGTGTCAAGTCTCTGGCAAATAGAAACTTTTCTTTTTTAGAGAAATTGAAATGATTTGGAGAACTGTTGCCCAATCCTTTCAAGTGTAGTGCTCTGTGTGGGGAATCCCACAAATGGTATGTCCTAAAGGCAACAACACAAAGTTCAAAGCTTGATCAAAGTCTCTGTTGTTTCTCTAATGTGAAATCCCAGTGGAGTTAGCCAGGAGCAACGTCACACTTCAATGCAAACTTCAGTTTGACACCACTGACCTCAGGACAGTGATTGTGAGGATGAATCTGGCCACTCTGTCAGACCAATTGTGACTTCCAAAGGGAACTAAGAAATCCAGAAAATTAAGTCTTCTATTAGAAAAGTTTCTAAAATTAAATATCTCTGCTGATTTACAAATATCTTGTACATGTTTATATTGTGAATCATTGATATCTCTATCTACAGATCTACATGAAACTACTGAACTATACATGCATTTTATCTATAGTGAAACCCTGCATCAAAATCTGATATTACAGAGTAAACAAGAAGTGTATGTCTAAAAAGTTACAGTCTAGAAATGTTTTAGTCCTTTTTAGAGGTCAAGAGTGATTGGCCACAAATCAAAAAATAGCTAGAAACAAACTAAAATTCACCAGCACCAGACTGATTTGCTAGAGGTGAATTTGCATGTGTTACATGTGTCCAGATGTTCTTTTCAGCTCATTACTGGCAAACAGCCCAATTTGTCTAAATCATATTTAATATACAGCAGTTTGTGGCAGGTGTAAACAAAAAAATATATATCTTGCAAGTCTTCCATGGTATTCTCAATATAATTAAAATTGGTTTTGTAAATGACCTTAATAGTATTTAAAAAGGGTAGGAGAGGAAAACATAACTTGATAGTGAGCAATTAGTTATAAATTAAAAAGCTATTGCATGTAAGCTTTCTGTTTTCAACTCTAAGAGGTACTGGCCACAGAGATTAAAGGAGGGGTTTCTGTGGAGGTTCTGAAGCCACTTTTCAACATGCCCTTCATGGTTTGCATGTATTCTCAGCGTGGAGTTTGGGCAAAACCTGAGAGTATTTTGATTCTACTCCTGGCATAACCATCCTGTGGCAGTATCAGGAAAAGTGCCCCACTGGGAGAGCACTGAGAGCTTGAGAGGACTCGAATTCTCAGTGCCTGGGCTCGGCCTCAGCAGCTCCCACCAGAGCTCTGCAGGGAACACCACGGGCCTTAAGAGACCTCTGGCTTTACCAAAGCTCTTGTTCCCAGTACACAATCCACACTTTCTGCCTCCTTGGAAGGAGAGTTCTGTTGTCCAGTTACTCTTCAGTGGTATCCATGGAAGGTGATGGACAAAACATTGCACCAGGTCTCAAGGGACTTCTTGGCTGGGGACACTGATACTTATCTCTGCAAAGTCCTTTGAAATTTGGAAGTGTAAACCTCCAAATACTGGCTAATTGTTACCATGTTGTTACCATTATTCAGTGAGGGGATGAAGTTCCTGATACTGAATTCACAAATATTTAGCAAATTCCAGTGCAATTTAAGAAAATTATTTTCTATTTACTTTAGAAATTCTCTACAATGTCTCCTGCAGTATAACACAGTATATTAAAAGTATGGCAGTAGCTATTGTTAACATCTTAATGAATGGATGAATATATTGTGAGATTATTTTTAATCAATTGAACATTTTTTGATCGTTCTGTGAACTCACCTTATGCTATAAAGGGAGATGTTATATATGTGATGTTTGTGAGAGGTAAGAGATTGACACAGCGGCTCAGGCTGCTGGTTTAAACACTCTTTAGTCAGCATTATGTTATTCCTTACAACTGACATCCTCTTGATGGCTTTGGGACAGATGTCCAGTACTGAACTAGACAGGAGTGCAACTAATATTGAACAAATATAGGGGTTGCACTTTGCCTGCATGTTGATTCAACCTGTTTCTCTAGAACAAATTATTTTAATTTCTGCTGCATTAGCAACAGCAGACTGTTTGGGAAGAGATTTTGAAGTTAGACATGCCAACTGGCAAATGGTGGAGAAGTTTGTCAGGAAAATACATAAAATTGCAGAGAACTCTTTTAATGAGGACAGGATATCATACAGAATCATAGAATATAAAAGCACTCTTACTTTGTTTTTTTAGTATTATAGTGGTGTTTATTTGCTATAATGTTTAAATAATAGTTAACATTCATTTCAAAAGACTAAAAAATATCTTTTTCCTGTAATTTGCAGTGCAATAAGCTTAATGTTAGAGCCTGAGTGCAGTTGTACTGAAATCTGTAAAGAGCTCCTAGGTAAAAAAACTTTTCCCTAATGGCCAGTGAGCCATCCTATCCCCTCTTTGTGTACAAGATATGAAGATATTGTCTCTAGGGCTGTACAGCAAATGAAACCTTTGGCAGGGAAGCAGACATTCTGCTCTGAGTTTATTGCTCTGGAGCTCTGAACTTCCCAGCCCTGCAGTGCTACTGCAGACGGCCCAGAAAGTTACCCTGTAAGTAGAGGCTGTATCTATCATTCACTGTCTGGACTTCCACGGGATATTGAATACACTTTTTCTGTGAGAATGTCTGGATATGTGTTGATTTATGCCCTTTTTCACCTACTGCCCAGTTTATTTTCTCTGAATTCTGACTTCAGAGTATTTTTGTATCTGCACAGACTGAAATACATAAATATATTTTTTGTTATGCAGTTTTAATGACATTTTTCTACAGAAAATAAGAATATATGCTGTTTATGAGCATCTGTTACTTCTGGAATCATCTTGGTAAAGGACATTTTGTGTTTAGTAATCCAGAAATTCCTGTAGTTAAACTTTCAGAAAAACAGTTATTTTTTCCATGCAAATAAAGCAGTGAAGGGTTTTTTTTGTCAAAACATAGTTGTTTGTTATTCCTTTTACAAGATATATAGTCTTGTTTTGGTCATGATTGCTCATGCAACCATATGGGAGTTTGTTCATATTCTAGTTGAGCTAAAATCTGTTGCCATGTGTTTGCCTACTCATAGTAATTTTTTAAAAGCTTCTCTATTTTTCACAGCTAAATTTCAGCTGAATTTGTTGATTTTCTTTTTATAAAAGATGAATTATGAAGTCAGATGTTGACTGTTTAGGACGGCAAACATCAGAGAAGTTAGTTACTCTGTGGTTTTGCTTCTCTCTAATGAAGTTCTTAAATAACAAAACTCCTAAAACTATTTCTTAAGCCAGGCTGATTAGTAGCAGTAGCTGTAGTTGTACTGAAAGCCATGTGTAATGTAGGCAGATAATGATAAAACTGGAAGGGCCAGAGATATCCAGGCTTAAATATCCCATAGTCATTGAATTTCAGAGTCTTGAAATAAACAACTGATTTCTCACATTAATTTCAACCTGTGTGAGCCTTATGGACAGGCATGCAGGGTCCATGGAGAAATGTGGAGGGCTTTAAGGGACAGGGTATTTACAGCAAGGCAACAGTCAGACTTGCTGATGGTTCCATGCTGTGGAACACAAGGTATATACTAGGATCACGATGAAACTCAGCTCTTTTTTTGTCTTTTTTTCTTTTTTCTTTCTCTCCTTTGTGTGTGTGTATGTGTGTGAATGTCCTTTCAACATTATTGCATTGGATAAATCAGCCAATTCAGCAGCAGGGGGGGAAAATGCTCAATTCTTGGTTTATTTTGTTTGCTTCTTAGGAGCTACCTAACAACACCCTGTAGCAGACACACCAATTTTAGATGTACATTGACTTCATTTGCCAAACTTTCTCTAAGAATAAATCTCAACTTCTACAATTTAGCTTTGTTTACTTGTATTCTTACTTATATCTTTATGAAAGAAGAGCTTTCTTTTAAGGAATGCATTGTTCTGATACACCACTGTTGCTCAACAAATCTGGTAGAGTAGTGTGAGGGCTTTGTGTGGCACGTAGGCACCCAGCTGGAAGAGCCTGCCTGTGTGGGAGTGTTGTAGTGCTCATAGTCATTAGTTCCCTTTGCAATTCAATGACCTCAGCTAGACTGAAAATAAGTCTGTCAAACAAAACATGAAACCAGTGACTTACTGAGAAAGAGTTTGAAGGAAGGAAGGCAGAATAAATGATGTAAATTCCCAATAAGCTACCAAGCTGACTATATTACAGATCTGCCCCCTGATCATACATAACAATGTAGTATCACCGTTCCCTGTTCTTTCACAGGCCTAGGATGAGACGAAAGTATTTCAAGGAAATCAAAATTATAGGTAGTGAACACAACTTTGAAAATTATGAATGGAACAGAAGGATAAAAATAAACATTAAAACAAACAAAAGCTAAGGACCAGATCTTTAGCTGTCAGGAATCTTGGGATCTAGTGAGTGCTGCTTCTGAGAATAGAAGGTGCTTTGAAGTTTAAATTTATTCAGGTCTTATAGGAATGTGTGTCAAAAGATTATACAGATATTCCTGTACTAAGCAGCACTGCTGTAGAGGCTGGTTCTTCCACACCCTGATGGACCCCAAACCAGCTGGAGAGCAACACCTCACTGTAAGTGCCATACTTCATGAATAACAAAATCCACTTATTCCAAACAATCCTGCCTGGGATTTTTTGAGGAGTCAGTTTTTCCAGTTAGGAGAAAATAATTTTGAAGAGACATGAGGGGGATTTGTTTCTAAGGTTGTTTCTATTTAGCTATTGGAGCAATTTAGCCCAAAATCAGATATCAGGAAGTCAGGTCTGTAGATACAAAAGGTGTTATTGTTGCAAAGCTTTCACTTGAATAGTCTGTCTTTTTTTTTTTTTTTTTCAATTAATCTTACCATTCTCGACACCTTTGGAAGCACAGGGGGCTCCAAGCATTGGTAAAAATAAGAAACCACAAGTTAATGACTAAACTATCCCTTCTAGTCATAGCAGCTCCAGTACACAATCCCTTGACTTTTCTGCCACAGACTTGTCATGAAAAGCACTGGAGGGCAATTGACCATTGTGATTTTTGCATGTCACAACTGCAGAAACATCTGGACACACAGAGCATATTAAAACTTCGCTGACAAGACCATAAATCATTGAAGTGCTAAACCCTGAAATATCAGCTTTGCAGTCAGTCATTAAACAAAACTCATAATCTATGAAATTATACATTCCAGTCTAAAATGCAATATTTCACCTCACGTATATAAAGCTAGGTACTCACCATTCCTTCTCTTTTGCAAAACACAAGGCTCGTCTACAAAGATATTTCTGTCACTGTGAATACAGGGGCTCTATCCATCATTCTCTTGTCAGAAACAGATACATTCCTACTTAAACCTTATTTTTCTTATACAGATTGTCAAATCTAAGGGACACAGTCTTTGCTCTGCTTATGAGTCCCGAGAACATCAGTAGTAAGTCTGTACACGGATGGTGTGCCAATATTTTCACAGGAACACGTTCACAAGGTACATTTTTCAGAGTGATGGAGGACCAAGACTGAGCCTGTGCTCAAGGCCACATTCATTCCACTGCTCACATCCTTTACCTGTCACTGACATCCTCTAGTCTACAGAACAACTCTTCTAGTACACTCCTGGAGGAAACTTGGGTACAACCTCTGGTTTAGAACATTTTAGTGTCCATATTTCCAGGCTGATCATCTTGTACCTGGCTTTGCTGTCCTCTGCTCTGTATCTTCTCTGCTCTTCAGTCAATGTCATATGAGTGCTCAAAAAGAAAGGTCTGGAGGAACTCTTTCCAAGAAGTGTATTTTGATGTGACCTGCCACAGGAACAGGTCACATCAGTGTCCCAGTTTCAATTGGATCACTCTCTATAAAAGGGCAACATGATTTTAAGGAGCTAAGTCTCTCTAATTCTTGAGAGATGGAAGTGAAATCTGTCATCCATATGTTATATACAATACATTGAATGTACATTTCTTGTACACAAGACAATCTGTGCCTATTAATATATATGCATTTTCATGAAGGTCAAAATTATCAAACAAATATTTTTGCTAAAGCTTTTATTTTTTCCAATGTATTGTCTAGTTCAAGCCTAGTTAGCTACCAAGAGGTAATAAGTCACAGTCTGACTGTACCACACAAGCTGGAAAATTGTTATCTAATTTAATTAGTAAAAAGCTGTAACTTCTTCTTGCATCTCATCTCACATGTCACAGCTGAGGCCATTTTAAACAGAAATTTCCTATTTGCATATTTTAACTGGAACTTCACCCACTGTAAAACAGGTTTCAGTTTTGGATTGGGTGTCGGAAAGCCTTGTTCAGAAACAAGAAATGTTGAGACCATATCTGAGTAACTCTGCAGACTTTCCATCCTGGCCTGAAATCTCATGTGATTTCACAGTGTAACTGTGCGTCAGTTTGGTGTTTGGTTGAAGGGAATCTCATTTGAAGCTGGGATTTGGGGCTGTAGCATCAGGAGATGAACTTACAAGGGAGTTGGCTCAGCCTCCACCTGTGCTTCTCAAGCATTGCTGAGGCCAGGGATAAACTGTTATTTGGAGCAGTTCCTGAATTTCATTAAACTAAGCAATTATTTCTGTTACTGCAAGGATCTTGAGAGAAAATAATTAGTTTACAACCTTCTCCTTTTCCTCCCTCTGTTACTGTTCCCCTTTGCCCACTTCAGATAGACAGGCTGCAAAGTGTAATTTTACATGAATAGACTAAAGAGGAGAGACAGTTCCTGTAAGATGTTTGTCTTGCCTCCAGGCCAGAGGGTTTGGGCAGCGTAAGAGCTGGGCTTCTCAACAGATGCAGTCAGCAAGTTTCAGAACACCTGAAACTTCTCACTGCTAAAGCTATGTTAAGCTAGATATGTTCTTCAAATTCCAACTTGCACTGCATAGTTTTTGTTGTTGTTTCTACTAAATGAAGTCTTGTGCTGTTATGGACCCCACACTCTCACCTTGTATATATTAGTACTGAAGGAAGTGGAGGGAAAACAATTTCACTGCCTTTATGAATTTAGCCTTTTTGATGGCATATCCAAGTTTAGATACAGTTTGTCAATGGGAATGATTTTCAAAAGGGAAATTCTTCACTCTTTAAACAGCAATCTCATTGTGGCATTCATTATGTAATGCCTCAAATTGTTCCCTAAGTTAGACTAACTGATGCTGATAAATCTAATATGCTAATAAATCAAACAAAGTCTGGTAGAGAAGAAAATAAATACTCTCAAATACTTTCTTCTTAATAAAGTAAAAGGAAAATGATAGCATAAACTTAAAATAAATGAGATTGCATTAGTACTTGTGTAAGATTCATTGGAGAAAATTCTATATCCTTACATTTAAAAAAAATCTTTAGAATCTCTGGTCATAACCCTGGTTACAAACCTGATTATTTCTGCATAACAATTCTGCCTCACAGAGTCTTTGTGCTCTGGTTGTTTGGTTTACCCTCAAGTTGTGGATTTACACATAAAATAAGTAGTGGAGTATTATTTCCGAATCCCTTGCATAGTGGCATAGATTTTGATGTCCTGAATTAATAGGAGAGAGGTGTCTGACATGATAAAACAAGAAATAAATCACTGCAGTGCATTCAGATTAGCTGCATGTTTCCATGAGGCAGAACAAAATTAGCAGGTATCTGTCATGAAAGTAAACTATGTCTTTGTTGATCCATCAACTGGGTTAAAATACAGGAAAAATGAATATACATGGCATTCATGGAGTGTGTTTCATCTTGAAGGACTTTATAATCATAAAGTGAAGAGACTCCTGGAAATAGGAGGCTGATCAAAGCTGTTCAAGAGGGTATTCAGGCAACATCTGAGTTGTATTAAACCTTGATAACTGAGTCTACTTATCACTCATCTTAATTATTCTTTGTTGTATGGGTAGTTCCTGTTCTAAAACCAGTTTGAACATGGAGACAAAAAGTGAAAGGATGGCAGGCAGGATCATGTTCAAAGAGCTCAGAAGCTCACAAACTGTCCACCTTCCTGCTCAGAAAGGTCAAGGTTCAGCCAGGCAGCTCAGGGATTTTTATTGTGGGGTCTTGAAAACCTCCAAGGGCAGAAACTGCACAAGCTCTTTGGGCCCCGATTCCCCTCCTCGACTGTCAGTCCCATGCCCTGAATCTGTCAACTGATCTTACCTTTCCTGCTTTCCAGTGATGGAAAATTCAGACTGAGAGTGATGTGATGAACCTTGTTCTGCTTTGTTTTGTGAGCAGGTTTATATACTATGCAGAATAAATGCATGAGCTTTTATTAATTAGAGTACTCCACAGAGAACTGGGGAGTTGTTTGTTTCCAAAAAGACAGATAAAAGCTGAAAATCTGTAGCTAGAGCCTTTGACAGCTGGCTAGAGCCTAGAGACAGCTGGCTCTGGGAAGGGGATTTTGGATGTTGGAAAAGGTGCCCCTTCCTTTAATTTCTTTAAGGTAGAGGTTTTAGTGGTTGAGTTGTCTGAATTTTTAAATACATATTCAGCAAAGCTTATGTTGTCCCAGCAGGTTTTTCTAGATAGCATTTTCTGCTCTTCCTCACTCTAGAATTTGTCACTCTTTCAGACTGCAGACAACGTCAGTAGCCAGAGGTCTCTCTGAAAATGCTCTGAAGTACAATTATTGACAATATTGATGTTTTAATTGTTCTCATTAAGTTCTTACGACTTTGCTGCATTAAGAAAGTGTGGAAAGCTCCAAGGCATTTTTTTCAGACTTTTCAGACTTTAAAAAACAGTCTATTAACATTTGGTTCCAAACAGAATTTTTTCCTTCATAATGAGAAAAGTCATTTAAATATAAATGTACTTTCATGGGCATATACATATACACACACAAAGAATATTTAAAACTAAATGGATAAAAAAGATTTAGATTTCCTCAGTCCCTTGTAGAAGGCTGTGCTAAGTTAAGAGTTGTTTGAAAGCTGATTTGATTTTTTGCACATCATAGCTGTTTGTTCTGGATCACTTCTGTCTAAGTGGTAGCTCTCAGCATATCCAGGGCTGTTGTCGCCTTCACCTGTATCACAAATGTTGGGTTTTCTTTGTGGTTCAGCAGTAGATTTGGGTATTCCTACCTTAAAAAAAAAAAAAAAAAGTTCTGATATATATTTTATATATTCCTATATTCACTTTAAGAGATTTGAACACATGACAGGCAGGTAGCACACTGGATTGGAGACACTCCCACTATTCTTAATAAGCACCTCCACAAATAGCCCTCCTGTGTGTGCTTGTGGACATATCTCCTCTACTGTGTTTCTACAGCAAATTACCTGTGTTGGGAAGTTCTGGGTTATATTTTTAAACCAACTTCCTGACAGCATGATTCTGCTCTCAGTGCCACCATCATGAATTAGTTTTCCAAGGTAAAATTCAAATAGTAAACACCATTCTATCCAGTGTTTTGAAGTCAAAACATATAAACCCTATGAATGGTAGGTGTACTTGTGTGGTGCTTGACTTCACTCAACACCAAGACCTATTACCATTTTGTGATGGACAAAAAAAAAAATCTATAAATTTAGTGTGTATTGCAGTGCTGCCTTTCCTTGGCTTGTGATTATCATCTGCAAATAACATTTCTGCTAAGCACTCAGGTTATTACCCCTACCTGACTTACAGATTATCAAGGTTTCAAGAGAAAACAGACAACACAGACATGAAAATTATGCTGTGCTGGCAAAGATGGATGAGGTGATCTAAAAAGATCTTCTGCATTTCTAACTACATTGATCCTATTAATTATATATTTAAACCTAAGCAAACATATGAAAGCAGTAACTGAAGAAGTTAATGTAACATTTAACTGAACATTCTTGTTCAGTTAAAAACTATCTCTTTTTGTTCATCTTTTCCTTGGAGCTGAATAGAAAAGCATATTTTGAAGTCTAAACCTTGAAAATCCTTCCATCAGAGAACTGTAGCTAGGCTGGTGCTCTTGGAAGGAGGGATCAGGGCCCACTTGGAGAAGTCAGAGCATTTGTTTGTCCTACCATGATTAGACACTAGAGCTGAAGCCTTGGTTGCCATCTAGACCTGACACATGAGATGTAGCTGCAGGACACAGGCAATCCATGCAGAAAGCTGGTGCTCCTGTCTGCAGGCTGCTCAGCTGGAACAGTGGTGTCTGAGCAGCTGTGTCTCCCTGGCTTTGCCCTGGCTCAGCCCACTGGGCCACCCTGCCTCCTCCCTGACTGTCACCCCGCAGTTCTTGATCCAAGAGTAAAGCCTAAAATCTTCTGCTCCTCAGCATGGATTCCCTAAGCTCTCCACTTTGGGCTTGGCTTTCATGTTTTCCTATGGACTTGGTGATCTTAAAGGTCTTTTTCAACTTAAACGATTCCAAGATTCTGTGTCTCAAGTGATGACAAGAAAAAATGATTAATTTCCCATCAATCTGAAACCACATTAGATTTTGCTTCATGTCATGCTGGAATTAATGACTTGTGCTGAATTGCTTTACAGGCACAGGGCTATTCCCCACCCAAGCATGCACAAAAAAGTCCTGTTTCTGAGAGCTGAGCAATTAACTCCTGTCTACAGCTTACCTAGAGATGAAGGAGTGATTACTCATATATATCCTAAAATAGTCCCCATGCATTCATGTCTTTAAGGAAGGACTTCTTTTCACTGACTTGCCATTTTGCAAGCTTAATGGAATGGAGTTGAAGCTTTAAAATTAAAAACAAATGTCCTGGTTTTGAACAATAGCAATAGAATAGCCTGTTAGAGTGACTTTGCCCCAGAGGGTCTATGTTCAAAGAAAAGTGGCAGCAGCAAGCTCAGGCAGCAGAATAATCCTATCAGCAGAACATTCAAATTATTTTATAATGAAATAAGATTTGCAACTTATATAGAAGCAGCAGATGCTTTAAGACCTCCAAATTCACTGCCCCTGAATATATGCAGAATTACAATGACAAAAGGTGGCAAATGTTAAAATTTTAATGACACCCTCTGCACTTGTAATCATGTAAATTCCATTACTAGTGAAAAAAAGTTCACATGACTCTGTTCTAAGCAGTAATAATTTGTGGTATCATATTTTTATGCTATCTTTCTATTTTTATTCTATTCTATTCTATTTCATTTTAATTAAATCTTGGTGTTATTAACAGGTATTCTAGTAAAATTGAGAACTGAGAAATGGTATTAATTTATTCTCAGAGTATTCAGCTGAGGCAAGTGGATGAGCATACTGAATAGTTTTGTTTGGATTTTGCCATGCAAATAAATACATGTTAGAGCATTTTAATTGATTTACCAAACTATATGACTTTATAGCATTTTAAGCTTTCCATTTGAGATCATATAAAAAGATCAGGAAGTTTTCAGATAGGTTTGTCAATATCCACTTGACTTGAGCACTATGCTTTAGGGTGAATGTAAACAATAGGTTTTCATCCTTTTTCATTAAATTTCTGTTTATATGAAAATAAGAATTAACATCTACTGTTGCTGCAGTAAAGAAGGCTTTTGTAAGCTGTATCTGAAGACTTCTAAGTAATGTTTGAGGAAACCAAGTAATGACAATATGTTTTGTAAAGATACAGAGGTTGTCTCATCAGAAAAGTGAGAGATCTATCCCTTAGAGTTTACAGTTTGCATATTTAATTAAAAATGTTAACATAGAACTGTTCCCTCACTATTGCTTTGCTGTGTGCATGTGTGTGTGCAAGAAATCCAGCATTTCTAGGCTTGCTAAGGAGCACAGGCTCAATTTTTGCTGTTGCAATTAGGGCTGAGCACAAGAATGCAAAATATGGAGGTTATCCTCTGTTATTTTCTGTCTATTAATTAGCCACAAGCTAAATGTGCTATTTCTAAGCTTACTTAGCAAGAGAACAATGAAAACATACTAGTTGCATTAAATGTGTAGATTTAAAAGCAAAGTGCTCTTGGCTATAAAAATATTACTTTTATTAATGCTGAAGTATGTTTGCAAGCATATATTTTTTGGTTTTAATATTGCTTAGAACATTAGGAATGCCACATTGGATGACACAGGCAGCAAAAAGGATTTTAATAAAAAATACTAGTAACTCCTCTTCTACCTTAATTATGTTTCCTTTTTGGAAAAGAAAAAGCCCCACCCCTCTCTTATCCTCCTTGAGTGCCCTTTAAATCAGGACACAGTTGACACTTTGTTTCCAATTAACAGTAAAAACCTTCTTTGATCCTTTGACTTTTTTATGAGATGAATTTATATTTTCTAGACTAACATGCATGACAACATAATTCTCCACACTCATTAATATTCAACTTCTTTGCTTTAATGAGGGAAACGAAGAGGAATGGAATGTCATCTGCTTATCTAAAGCAGCAAGGGCTTTGCTAATATTCACACACAAACCACCCCACATTTAAATAACATTAAAGTTGTGACACACTTGGGCAAAACCAGGTCATTCAAAGTTAAGCCTGATACAGAGCTGAATTAGATCTCTATGCATGATCTTCCAACATAAAAATTGGTAAATCTGTGCTTCCACTCGATTTTCTTTCATATTTTTGAGATATGATATGTGGAAAGATTAGTAGGTCTGTTCCTATGAAATAATGAACCTCTGGCATCTGCTGTGTCCCATGTGATTCACTGTTGTGTTTCCCATATAAACCTTAGTGGGATCCTTAGAACTAAGAATAGGCACGACTCCTTATTCCAGCTGTGGGTTTGACCCTAAATATCTCTATGGCACAACTCCAAGGAGAATCCACATTTTGGTTCTGACTCCATTAAAACTTCATTGATATTAATATAATCCAAATTTTAATAAGATTTACTTCTACAACTGGGTTCAAATAAAGCATATATATATATATCCTGTATTCATTCTGAAACGGCATAAATAATTGTGCATTCATAATTTTGCTTCTAGTTTAAATGCCAGACAACTCTTGCCAAATTTAATGTGAAATTCCCTTTTGGAATACTTGGATTAAATTGAAAGAATGTACTCTCATTCCCCATTTCCTGTTTCTCACTATATCAAGAGATTTTATAGTACAAGAATATTAACTTTATGTGATATGAGTACTTAAAGCTCCAGCTTTGAAGGCTGGGCATCTAAAAATGTCCCCTAGTTATTTCTTAAAATAGCTACTCACAGTCTATTTAAAGTCTTGCACTAATACTTCATTAATATTTTCATAAGATTTCTAATAACTTATGTTATTTTTGCACTTCTAGAAGGACTTTCTGTTTTGGTATAGCAACATGATTGTGTAATTTTTTCATGACTTTGAGAATTTTCTGGCATGGAGTATTATGGATCTTTGCAAAGAAATAGAGATCTATACCTGTAATACTTTTTAGTGCATGATGGAAACTCTTAGGTCAATAGCATTACCACTAAAATGGAAAATGCTGTACAGAATGTCCAGAAAAAATCTCCATTAGCAGCAAGCTTGAAAACCTGAAAACAGACGTGACACTATTAGTATACAGATGGAGTTTAGAGGAATACACAAAGCTTTCAGTCAGCTAAGGATAAAATAAAATGGTTTTGAGGTATAGCTGAATAAAAAAGAAATAAATAAAAGTTAAGTCTTGATAGCATATCTGAGATTTTTTTATTGAGCTGGACTTTTTTCTTTTAAAAAGCATTATGTATTTGAACAATGTACAAAAAAAGAAACAATTTTTTTCTTTTGTGATATATCCTTAAGATCAGTCCCTTTTGCAGCAATTTTCCTGGTATTGGATGCACTTCACCTTATGATCCTGATATCAGCTTCTGATATCAGCAAAATCTGAATGCTTCTGGAAAAAAATTATACACAGATTAAGTGTTAGTGGAAACATAGTTTTTCAGGTACTTTGAAAACTTGTCAAATCATTCATTTTCTCTGTATAAGCTTTTCTGTACAGCCGACATTTTTAGTATTGTAATGTTGAAATCTTATGAACAGTTGTGACCAAATCCTGCACCTTCCACAATGGTTGAAGTGAATGCAAGCATATTAGCCATTGAATGGTACATTGAAATACAGTCCCTAAAACATCATCTGATAAAGGGGTAAAGCACATGGCACACCATTTTCTTCATGGTGGAAAAGTCTTTCCTTTATTCATGTAACTCGGGTTTTATACAGTTTTCCAGACCTTGTGTGGGACTCCAGTTGGTTCGTAGTTTTCTTGCCAATGACTTTATTGGTCAGTAAAAGTTGCTATGCTGCATGGGTTGGTCACTCAAACCCCTGGTGCGTACATGTAGGGAAGGCTGTTTGTGAAAGATAGTTTTCATTTCTCTAAGTGTAGAAACAGTTTATACAGGTGCTGGTTGGTTTTGACCCAGGAATAGATTGTTATGTTAATGAACTGGTCACGACAGGATTGCTTCCACATGGGAACTTGTAAAGTGCTAGCTGGCTTTTGAAGAAATGACAGGCTAGCCAGAGAAGGCCTGATTTTATGAGGCCTTTCTTTATAATTTTTCTACTTTACTGCAACATTCTGATAGAATAAAGACAAGGCTGAGAGTGACCGGGGAGAGGCCGAAGCAGGAGCTGCAGGCGTGGTCAGGTGTGTGCCGCAGGTGGGGCTTCTCTGCATGTGAGAACATCTTCATCTTGCTTCCATATCAGTGACTTGTAAAATGTTTTGTGCTACACCTGGGGTGCTGGGCTAGGGGAGAGGTGAGAAAGTACACGAGACAGCCTGGAGGTGGAGGAGATTCCTGGAGATCCCACTGTATATGTCCCGTGCTGGATCATGTCACTCATGGGATTTTCATGCCTATCCATAGAGACCCATTTCTCTCAAACAATAAATGTAAAGCAAGGCATCAAATGCTAAGTTAGTTGTGCATCTCATACCTGTAGGTTTTGCTTGAGATTGTCATAAGTCCCAAGATACTCTTCTACTGTGCTCAGTGCACAGCAAAAATGGGGCCTTGATTGGGGCAACTCAGAGGGCAACCACAGATAATGCTGTGCAAATATATTGCAGCAAAACAACTATTCAGTATGTTCATCTTTTAACTCAGAGTTGCAATGTTATATTTTTCATGAGGATGACAACTTTGGGGTGGGGGGGGAGGGAGAAATAGATGTAACAAATAGATTTTAAAATTAGACTTATCAAAATACTGTGAATACTGGAATACATACACTCAGTAAGAGCAAAGGCATACAGATCAGAATTCTTAGATAACAAAAAGGAATAAACTGTGTATAGTAATGGAAAGATATTCACTTCTCAATATTCATTGCTGCTATATCAAGCTAAAGGACTTATTTATATTTATAGATTGAAGCATATCTCAGATGATATAGTAATCTAAAATTTTAGTGCTATGAGAGAAGTCTATATTCACAGCACCAAAAGATTTGCTTGCTTGGGAAGCAGACATGGCATTGGAGTTTTCTCAGTGCTACCATGCCATGACCTTCAAGTGTCATTACTTAAAATACATGATAAAGTTTCTCGCTGTCCCCTTTTATATCCTTGCCTCCTTCTCAGAGCTGCTAATGAAGCCTTCTCTTAATAGTAGTTACTATGGTATTAATTAAGTGGATATATTAATCACCAAGTATTCCTGTGATACAATTGGTTGTGGCCAGATGGGGCGCTTGCAGTGAAAATTATGTTTATTTGACTATAGCTGAAGACCAGCACCAAGACTTCCCAATTTTCTTTACACAGTACAATCTAAACTATTTTATTTAATAGTCAGTTATTTGTCTACCACACGGTAGAGAAGGAATATAAAGGCAGTCCATTTCACCCGTGAGAAGCAGCTTTCATGGACAGGACTGTTGTTACTGGAGCTGGTGGCATGCCATGGCTAGAGGTAGTGGGGAGGCAAATTGTTTCTGCCAGCTGCATGGCTTCAGCTGCACTTATGTCTGATGTCAGCATGGGGCTGCTGCTCTGTATTTGAAATGTCCTCTGGATAAAAATTTCCATCACAGCTGCCTTAACCAATTGACAGAATGTTCTGTCTGAAGGTGCAGATGTGTGGCTCCCACAGCAGAGATGGATAGCTTCTATCAGTACTAGAAGAAAATGAGCCTGTGTCCCCACCATAAACTGAAACACGTTCTCATGATCAAAGATGAGAATGAACGTTCACCCTTAGGAAAAAGGAGATGCCTTTTTTTCATATTGATTTCCTATTCTGATGTAGTCTAAATACCAAACACACACACTATTGAGAGTCTCATGGTACATAGAAATGGATTTTAATAGCTTGTATTGTAAAGACATCTTCTTTCAATGGCTCTCAGAGAATAGTGGGAGATCTTGTAATAAGCAGATTCTTGTCTGTAGAATGTTAAAGAACAAAACAGCCTATACCTTCCAACAGATAGCTGCCAGTATAAACTTTTCCTTGCTTGTTATGCCTTTTCTTTTGTCTATCATATCAGAGAAACCCTTTGAAAATATGGAGTAAATATGACTCAGAGTAGCAGAGAACTTGAAAGAGCTACTGAAGATCTTTGGTGGCAGTAGAACCACTCACAGCACGAGTAAGACACAGGTTAAACGTATCTGTTCTGAGGATATTGCAGATCAGCATTATTTTTCAAGAGGACTGCAGACTGCAAAGCAAACCTTTGTTCAAAAGCTAAAGGGAAACTGTGATACGTGCAAGAATTTCACTTTAAAAGCCACCACTGTTTTGGTGAGCTGTACAATTTATTATGCACCATTTATCAATCTAGGAGTGTATCCAGGTCATTACAAATTTGATGTTTGCTTACCCAGTGATACTGCTTCCTGTACATATTTCAGTGACAAAAATAATTTTCCTGCCGTGTTTCTCCCAGTCAGACCAACAAAAACTGAAGAAACTGAACTGAATTTTACTTTAGATATTGGATCAGAAATGCAATTGCAATTTTTGATGAATTCTTTTTAATTACAGTTAATTCATAGCTGAATAGCAACACAAAGGCCAGAATACTAGGCAAAATATGGAAACTCAGAGATGAAAATACAATATTTAAAGATGTTTGTATAATTTCTTCTCAAAACTTAGGCCTTCATTTGCAGTTCTGCAGTCTCCTGCCAAAATAAAATCCTTAGTAACAGATATCCAGATGCTATGTTAAAATTTTTAATTACAAAGTATTTCCTTTTATATAGTGTTCCTTAAGGGAAGATTGGTGATATAATTTTAAAACACTGGTATTATAAAAGCCAATACATTTTGTCATTTTCTTACTTGACAATCTTTGACTAGATTACGAGGTTTGATGTAGATCTTCAGTTAATTTTGACCCTGACAAACAGGCAACATTTAAAAAAAATTTTTGCAGTAAAGTAGGGTAATCTGGAATCACAGTGGCAAGATATAAAATGCCCCAGTGCTACTTAGGGAACCATTTTTCAGTGTCTCACTTTCTCAGATACACGAAGCAACTCCCCTAAAGCATAAACCAGCCCAAGCAAACAATGTAAGATGAGGTTTTCCAAGATTTACCTGCTCTCTACTGGCCTTTTTCTACTCACCTGCAAACAAGACTCATCAGTGCTTATGGGTGTGTTGCTACCAAATTTGTAAGTTCTAGATTACTGAAATGAGAGGATATTATTTTCTGCCATTCAATCAAGTTATTCCATTGACTTAACAGAATTTCTATGATTACAATTCCTCTAGTGTTTCATGAAAGCCGAATAATTTACACTGTAGTAATATATTCAGCTATGGCTAACAACAGCATTAAATAAAGTGCTGCTTCCTTTAACTGAGGTATCAAAAAGAACCAGAAAGAAAGGGCATAAGAAAAGGGAAAAGTAAATAAAATTATACCTCGTAGAAAGAGAAAGCTCTTGATGAAAAGAAAATAAACTTTCAAATTGTGACAACTATCTGAATAGAAAAGCACACCAGAATCAGATGAATCAGAACACCCTGGGCAAAACATCCACAGTGTGTACTCCTTAAAGAAGAAAACTCTACTGAAATAAAGGAGCAGATAAAGAGCTGTAAGAATCAAAGCGCATATTAAGTATGTTGAAATCAATTTACAGAACAGAAATCCTAATTCAAAACAAGTGCATTTGCTATTTATCAAACTGCTCAAAAAATTTACATTTCTTTAGTTAAAACATTAATGCTTCAAGATGATACATATACAGCAGAAAGATAAATATGTGCCCATTCCTCTTCAGAATTTCATTTGACTTCTAAAGAAAGAAACTCGACTGGAAAACTGATGGGATACAGAGCTAAACTTCTTTTCTTTCCCCTAGAATTAACAAAGTAAAATACAGACAAACTGCAGAGGCAACTAGGGTTGTGATCATATGTCTAATTTCCTTTGTCTTCTACTTCCATAGCAGTTGTGTGAAAATACTAAGGTAACATAGAAGCTCCTCAGGACCTTAGCATCTCTACATCAAGTTATTAATAAAGTACAAAAAAATCTGGTTTTCCCTGCCATCCCATTTATAATATAATTGCTTCCTAGCTCAGCCTCTGTTACTAATTCTAAATGAATGTTGTCAAATTGCAAAGTGCATATTGTTGTTAGTATAACCTGTTATTACACGCTAATACTGTGTGTTAATGAAGTGTTAAATACCCAGAGCTGCCAACACCTTGATCCAAGGGAATATGAACACTATGAAACAGATGTGATGCATGGCTAAAATGATAAAAATTATTGATCATTGCTTGAATGCATTTTTAATATAAATTAAGTATATATTTCTAAATTAAAATATCTAAATAATCTAAAGGGCCAGATATTGGGTTCATGTAGTATCTCGGCTTCTGTCTCTCTACATTAATTTCTTGTAAACTGTTAATCCTCTTTCTTTCAGGTTCAATCCTCCAAAGTGCTGCAGCTACATTGAAAAGGCTGCACACTCTTGCTTTGTGCTTGATAATAATAGTGTTCAACACTTTGTAAGCTCATGTCTTGAATAATCAAACTTATTGATATCAGTAGCCTTATTCAATATTTAAAATTGCAGTTTAGAAATGTACTCATTTTTCATGTGAAGAAAGGAATATGATGAAAGTCTACAGGGCAGTGATGTGCCTCAGAAATCATTCTACTGAAATGAATTACTTTTTTGACTGAGTAACTTCAGAAGGCATTCACATCAATATGGTTTATAACACGTGGAAAGGAAAATTGACAAGAATTCTTTGGAAAATAGAAGCAGTACTTTCTCACCACTTCATAAACACTGAAATACACATTCTTTTATGTAAGGATGAGTGAAGGGGTTGAGATGTTCCTTGCCATCCAGCCTTTTTAAAGGAATCAATCTTACTGAAAACCACAAAGATGCAAAGGTATCAAATGTAAAAGGAAATGACATTGTTGAGTTTGGACTGTACTGTCACAGAAACAGGAGCACACTAGGACGAGCAGTACTACTTTTATTAGTAGCTGTCCTTTCTAGGAGATTGCTTAACTCAGCCCATTTAACAACCTGTTCCTTGCCTTTACTTTTGAAAATGCATTGACATTTGCCCTTCTTATTTCTGCATGCAGCCAAACAAATCCAATAGACTGGGTCCAAGTATGGAAAACAGCAGTGTCATAAAGCTTAATTTCAATAACAAGCTTCAGCAGCTCAGAAAATGCATACTCTTCATTCCTCTTACAATGGAAAGAAGTATCATTTAGCCTCTAACAAGGAAAGTGGTAATGAGATAAAGATTTAGTGCTTGTGTTTATAGAAGGCCTGTGTGAGATTATCAACTGGAGCAGTTTGGTTTTGTTTGAAGGGATTTTTGGGTCACATTTGAAAGTAAAAATTTAAATTTCTTGAAAAGAGACTACTACAATTTCTTTTTAAAAAAACAGTATATTGGTTCAAAATAATCTGTGCAGTAAACATTATGTACATATCTTCATGCAGCTAAATATCAAAATTTATTTTCTACAATTGTAAAGTTATTACATTTTTCTCTTCTTTCTTCCACACAATAACAATAGGGATTTTTCACACTCCCATGACATACTTTTCATTAATAGAGACTAATGTTGTTTGTGTCAGTGCTGTTCTAACAGGAGACAAAATAAGGTCTGGAATGTGGTCCAGCTGCCAAACTGGGAGCAGGACTAATTTGCATAGATCTAACTTAGTGCTTGATTCCTAAGTCAGTGATTCTGAAACAGTGACAAGAGTCTTTACTTATTTTTTGCATTTCTCCCACATCATCAGTCAGTAAGGAAGCAGGAGCTGCAAGGTAGGTCAGGCTTTTTTCTATTTCCCCTCAGCCAAGATTGATTCCAGCACCACTGGCTGCAATAACTCCTTTGACCCTTGCAGTTTGCATTCCATCAGTTCTGGTCCTCCTGCTTTTATCTCCAGCAAGGATGAGGGAATAGGATTCAGGAGGAATGTCAGCAGTGAATCTGAAAGGCTGGAAGCCATCACATTTAGTTGCAGTTACTGAGAGGCTTGGCTAGTTGTCATTTTTACTAGTTTTGAGAAAAAATAGATGTCTGTAATTCTTTGCTGTCCATGACCACTGAAAGTTTTATGGAACAGAAGCTCTTTCTGCATTTGATAGGTTATCCAGTAAAAGGATAATTACCTCTGATGAGGACTCTGCCAAAAAAAAGTTACCTTTTTGTGACAACTATGTAAAATTATCAAACAATTGAGAATTGTGGCATTTATAGTAATGTGAGATCTTTGAAAGAGGGAAAAAATAATGCATTTAATAATGCAAAATGTAATAATCCATTTAAATCTGCAAAATATTATCTTCAGCTCTAAAAATTTGCTCAGATAGTATTTAGCCATGTTGCATGGCAAAGCACAGCTTTAAGAAGTATTACTGCACTTTTCCATTTCTCTTTCAACTCTGCCTATATTTCATTATTATTTCTACTCATGACTCATAGTATTTCTACATTTTTCTACTAAGATTGACACATCTCATTTATTTTCACACCAGAAACCTTTCCTATGCATTTCCACAGCCAGATATTAGTTTCTTTTAAACAGTATATAGGCTTAAGGTCCTATTTTTCCAAATTCTAAAATTCAAAGCTATATGTATATCTCATCAGTAGACCACAGAATATGTAATAATATTTCTATACCAAGTTAAGGCTCCCTATTATGTCTATGTATATATATATATATATAAATCTAAACACATATGTGGGCTTATCAGTCTGCAAACAACTGAACTGCACATAATTCACTCATTTACAAACAGACTTTTCATCCAGTCATTAGTTTTTATACCAAATATTATGTTAGATTGTTTGAAACTGATTTCTCCTCTTCCCATCTAATACACAAACAACATATAGAAGCCTTAGGTGAAAGAAGCATGAGGAAACTCTCTGGTGCTTTTCTGGTTCTCATTCCCATGGGAATGATTGTGCTTCTGATCCATTGCTGCACAGTGAAAATTCAAATTAAAGATTTTGCACTTAAGATTAATAACAAAAACATTAAAATTTACTTCAAGTATAGCAAAGCTGTAAGTTTAACTTACTGTCTCATATCCCCATGTGTTATTTATTCAGGTTTACATACTCAATACATTTTCCCAAAGGCTATTGCAGATTTACAATGCATTCTGCTTTCCTGAAGTACTTGCTTGTCTACAAAGTACTACTGGTAAAAATTAGATATCAAACAAATGAGATGGGTGTCAGAAACTTATAAATAATGAATTGAATGCTAGTTTACTAATAAATATTACAGAAAAGACCAATAGGTTCCAAAAGAGTACTTCTCTTATAGCTTCTTATTTAAAGTGCAAGGGTATGATGCTGTTTAGGAGGCTGAATTATATATATCTGGATTTATAATTAGTCCAGCTATTAACCTTTTCTCCAGTTTCTCTCTTTGGTGATATACTGTACTATAAATTCCATAAGAGATTACCTTGCAGAAAATATGGTTTTTCATAAATTCCCCATGCATATTTCATAATCACTTTTAATTTATTTATTCTCTATCTGATTCTCTACTGTTTCGTACTGGTGCAGTTTTACCTGTGCAAGATGGATATGAACAGAATTTTGTGATCACTTAAAACAAACATCCTTTTTAAAAAATTTTTTTTAATGGATATGAATTACAGAGCTTCCAAAGGGTTGAGGCAGCTCAGAACTTCAGGTGTGGAGTAATGTGCCTGGTAGAAATTGCAGGCAGACCTAAATCACTGTGTAACAAAATTATCCAGTCTTATTCCTCCTGAGCCCATTATTGCCCAAGCAGATGTGTGTGTACATATATATCCATATATTTGTATATACACACATATCTACACATACATATATACATATATGTAAGGATTTCTGCAGGTGACCAAGATTTCTGCACCCAGATCTATAAATGGGTTATTTTTAAAGAAGTTCTATCAGAACCTTCTGCTCAGAGCTGATGAAAGCCAGTAAATGGGTGCCCATTAATGCTGCATTAGCATTGTAAAACTGCTGCACTTTACAAAAGCCTGCCAGAACACGACCCAATCTGGACTCTTAAAATGGCTGCACATGTATTTGTAATTTGCCATCCATTCAGAAGCTGGAAAAAGGAGAGATCAAATTATCTAGCTCTTCACAGGAACTTCTGAAGAATCAAACACAATGTTGTTGTGCTGTAACAGTTTCAAACATATCTGTAGAAAGTATGTAAACTCAGAATGCTTGTTTTAAAGGTATTTTAATTAATTATTCTGTTACTTCATATTTTTAAGAACAGTAGGTTGACGTCTATAGAGATTTCAAAAGTCAAAACTGACAGTACATATTTAACTATCATAACCACCCAGCAATTACATTTAGCTTCTGCATTCTCATCTAACTAGCCTTGCAATCTAGGAATTTCTGTGCATATTGGGATTTCTGTAAAAGTTAGCATTAATGAAATAGAGTTTTAAATTTCCCTAGGCTCAATCTAGACTTTAAGAATATAAATGTAAATTAGCAGAGAAGAGCAAGCAGCCTTGAATACTAACATTTTTGTCCCATAACTTTTAGTTAAAAATGTGCTACAGATGTGGGATCCAGCTTCTGCAACTGGCACCCTCAAACTCCATTAATAATTGCCAGAATATTTCTGTAATTGTTTATGTGCTTGCTATAGCATTGTAAGACTCAGGCACCCTCCAGTTACAGAGTATTACTGTCTGTCTGATAAATAATTCCTGTCCAATTCCATTTTGACTTGAAGACTGCTTCTAAAAAGATTCTTTTCTGCTTAAAAAAATCCAGTTATAGAACAAATGTGGCCACAGTATTCTACTTATTTCACTTTTTACTGACAAGACAAATCTTGCAAATTCATTGCCTTTTCCTGACATTTTTATAGTCACCTGCAGTGTTTACTTTCATTGCAGTGTATTTTGTATGATCATGGGTGTCCACACTCTGCTTTCGTTGACTCTCTATCCCCATCACCACTGACAGTATGCTCTGATGGTAAGCAAGTGAAAAAAAAGATAAATAGTGAGAATATTTAGCTTGTACCTATGGTCTTACTTCAAACTATTGACCTGGTTAGTAGTGAAACACCAATTCTAGTTATAAAACCTGAGGTTTTTATACTTGAAGAACAGCTCCTTTTAAAACTTTTCACAGTGATTAAGCACTCACCATTTGTTATGACCAGCTGCATAATCTAACTCTTCACCTACTCAGAATCGCTGATCTCTTGCAATATATGTTGATAGCAATGACCATAACTAGAAGACAGTAAGGACTGGAAGTACAGTGATGATATAAACCTCACTTTTCAAAGCTCAAGTGAAGTGCTGAAAAAATGTTTGTGTTTTCTGTGGCTATTCATGACTATTATCTCGTTGGAACAATGGGTTGAATAAATTAAAAGGAATAGTTTGTTATAAATAGAGCGATTGTGAACGTTTTATATTAAAGTATTTTTATCCTGTTTTCTTTTGGTGTAATGAAAAAAGTGATCGATCATAGAACTAAAAAATAAGCTGGAAGGGATCTCAAGAAATTTTTTGATCTTACTCCTACTTGGAGCCTGGACCTTTCAAGTTTGAATATTCCCAAAGATGAGACCCCTCCAGGCAACATGTTCCAGTATTTCTGTGGTGAACACATGTCTCATAACATCAAGCTGTAATTTCTCGTTGTGTGCCTGTTGCCTTTTTTCCTGTCCCATCCTGCTGAACTCACTCCAGACAGTGGCTGTCTGTCTTGTATTAGGGGAGCTCTAAACCATCTGTCAGGTGTGGGCTCAGACATCCTGCAGAGAGGCACAGCATGGCTTCCCCTACCTGCTGGATACAGCCTGGCCTGCTGTCCTTCAGGGGTATTTTGCTAATTCTTGTTCAGTTAGTTCCTCAGGATCCCCAGGTGCTCCTGCTGTCCTGCCTCAGCACAGGCATGTGACTCCTCTGCACTCATGCAGGACTTTGTGCTACCCCTGACTGAAATTCCTGAGCAGGGTCCTGTGCGCCCTGGGCTGTGCATGGACCACCCCCTCCACTGGGTATTATTCACAAACTCACCAAGTGTACACTCTTGCCCACTGTTCAGGCTGGTAATAAAGGCATTATATGTTCTTCTGACATCAGTGTGCAGTAGAAGATAAAGAATCTGATGGGTATCTGTGTGGGTGGATGGATGGATGGATGGATGGATGGATGGATGGATGGATGGATGGATGGATGGATGGATGGATGGATGGATGGATGGATGGTTGATTGCTGTGTTCCAAAAGGAACCATATGAATTGACAATCTTTTAAAAGATTAAAAACCTTCTCAGTGAATCTTGAATAAAGAAGTATATCTAGATTTTCCTGAACACCTGTGTGATAATGATGTAAGCCTCAGAAATGTTTGTGTGAAATATGATGTCTTAATTTAACTACCTCAAAAAAACCCCACATCCCTCAGTCTCAACTTGCAGTTTTTGTGGGAGTCATTTGAGAGATTTTGCTAACAAATACAAAGCTGGAAAAAAAATGGAATTCTCTTGTAAAAATTTTAAATTCTCTATTTGCTCCAGTGTAAGTGATGCTAAGGGATGAAGATATCTGACAATCTTCTACACCAACTTCCATAATTTTCAATAAGTATTCCAGAAATTTGCTAATGGATTGTATCCTGAGTTTTGGGTCATTTGGTTTGTTTTGTTTGGGTTGATTTTGTCTTGTTGGTTTTATCTCATAGATAACACTTTTTAGCACAGCATCCTCTTTTATGCTACTTATCAGTTTTCTGACAGTTTTAGCCTCAGTTCTGAAGACAGTTCAATGTCTTCCTATCAAGTGAATTTTGGGTACAATATTTGAAGTTGCTAGAGAACAGTAGCAAATTAGTCCAGTACAAACTCGATTACCTATATTATAGAACAATTAGGATACTAGCTTAGGCCATAAATTTTATTGCAGTTTCTTACAAAAGTGAAGGTGAACAAGAAAATTCAAAGCATCACAATTTTCAGTGAGATGCCTCTTAAAAACCATTTGGTTTAAAAGCATTTGACATAATTTAAAAGACATTTTTTGCAAGCTTGCCTCCTAGGAAGCACTTGGGAGTCTAAGTAAAATTTGAATGTTTATGTTTTAAAGCACTTTTAATGCAAGAAATCTGTGTATAATTACCTCTAATTAGTCATCTCTTCCACTGAGATTTATACTAAGCATTTAGTTTTTCTCTACAGTAGCTATTTCCCAGGCTTCTTTAATAACTAGGACTGTCTGACAAGCTGATCTCAGGATCAGATTTCAAACTCATCTTATTCCATTCTACCTGTTGCTTCAGGACATTTCTTAATGAGGCCAGAGTTACTTTCATGTCTAATTAAGCTGAAGAGATTAAGATATTTAGGTCTTGTTTTTGTATACTCTCCTAAGGGAAAAGTAAACACATAAGCAACAGAGATCAGCAGAAATACAAGAAAGAAGAAAAGCAGCAGGAACACAGGGGATTATTATGTAATATAAGGGAACAGGAAAAGGCTGGGTAGATTATCCTTCCTAAAGTATGTTCAGTTGCCTCAAAAAATATTGCACTGAACTGTGAGTCAGAATTCTCCCTAACATGATAATGTGTCTTTATCAGATGAACCTGAAAGAGAAATATGGAAGAAGGGACTTTATGTCTTTATAAAATATATTTGAAAACAGATCCTGATTAGGATTTCCTGTTTATACAATAAATTAAACTGGAAGGCAAGCATGAGACTGATGAAACAATGTACCCAAAACACTCTCTCAAACATGCCTTTGTTTTTTATGTTCCTTATCTTCTCCAGTGTCAGCTTTCAATGCAATGAGAAGTTTATTATTTCATTTGGGAAAGAAATGATCCCTGTTATATGGAAGTTTAATCTCTCTTCAGAAGTGCTTTACCTTAGTTCCACTCTAATGGGCAAGTGGATAGACTCAAACCTCTTTTAGCATGTATTCATATTCTGGAATAAACATTTCAATTTAATACTTTTCAACAATGTTTTTTAATAGTCACCTTTCTTAGTAAAAGGTTTCTCAAATCTTCTAGTTTAGGTACAGCTTTCTGCAGTACCAAAGAAGTTCCCTCTAAAGGCAATGAAGCATTTAAACTAATCTTTTCATACCTCCAGCTCCTTTCAGTTACCTGGGAGTATACTTATTTATACATTTTGCATGTTTCTTTTGTGTGACTTTAGGGTTTTTCTTCATTTTTTCTTAAGATCTGAAAATATATGGATGCTCTTACATCTTTTTTTCCTTTTCATTCATGACCTAGAATTCATTTTTACTTGGGTCTTGGAGGGAAGCTAGGAAATACAACTGGTCTGTTCGGAGGGTTCTGGAGTTCAAACCAAAATAATGAAGAAAACAGTTCTCTGTGTCAGTTGGAAACTGATTTTTTCCCCAGTTCGTCAAAAAACCGCAAGAGTTTAGCTTTAAACAAATTTTTTATCTTAATAGATAGTATTTCTTATAATTAACTCAAGGCAAATGAAACACCTGGTACTGCAGCTACACATCGGCGACCACCACCCAAGTCAGGCTTCCTGGGAAGTGGCGAATCAGCCCCGGTGCCAGGAGCATCAGCACCACCTTGTGTCCATGGGATGGGAAAATCAGCCAGGAGCACGCCTCCCCAGGCACCGAAACCGCAGCGCGCCCCTCTTCTCCCCACAGCACCTTAACGAAGGAGCCATGTTTGTGGAAAAGATGAATCATTTTTGCTACTGTAAGTTTAGAATACTCGATACATCCAGGTACATGAGAATTTATCAGGAAACTTGCTTGCATTTTTGGTCAATGTGTTAGACAGTCGCAGCACATGAACAGCCCAACTATTGCCAGATTTTTTCAGTAGGCATCTTGGAACAAAAGAGTTTAGAGGTTAATTTTGTGAGAGGGTTTGCAGTTATTTACAGCAGTGCTTTCTGAATGTTAGACATGACACTGTAAAACCTATTCTTTTCTTTGAAAATTTAAAAAGGAAACAAAGGAGACTGGTGTCATGTAGTGATGGGAGAGCCTTGTGAGAGAGTCGGTATCATGTTTGGATTCCTTTTTCATAGCCTGTAAACAACCTACAGGGCAGTGCTGCTTCCTTCAGTCTTTTGCACGGTAGAAATTGTTCTGTAAACAAATCTATTTCTGGTACATTTTTCCACCAACTTGACTATGAAAATGCACCAGTTTTCATTTCTTTTTCAAAAAAATCAGCTTCTCTCTATCCATTTGGTTCTGGGAGTACAATTTCTGGAAAGAAATATTCCATCAGAAATTGCAGTTACTTCTCTTTTGGCGCTACTATATGACGTACAGTTTCTAGCAGAAATTCTGGGGCAAAACCTGTTCAGGAACTGGTAATAATATGGGAGTGCAATTTCATAGACAGTTTTCTACACCTCAGTGTATTTAGCTTAGCTTCACAAAAGTCAAGCCTTCTCTCTGAGAATAAAACAGAATAGCAACTTTCCCTACTTTCTGGCCACTTCTTTTGGTCCAGAAATTAAAAACTTCTGATTGATATCTCACAGCTCACTTTCACCTTTCTTATCTTTTAAAAATTTGAATGTTCCCAGACTAAGTGCAATACTGTCTGCCTGTATGCCACTTTAGTGCAATGTATCAATTTTCACTACACACATAACTAGAAAAACATATAACAACATGGTATGCTCATAAGTATTAAAAAAATGATCCTGATTCTCTTTTACCCTTCAGTTCATGCATCATTACAGAGAATTTGCATCAGGGACAGTTAGACTTCTGTTTTGATCATGTTTTACATCCACACCTCATGCACTTCTAACAGATTGATGTAAGGTATCATTTTAAAAAAGGGAAATTTTCCAAAACCACTGTGCAAACTCTGCATGATGGATCAGTCTCATTATTTTTATCAAGTATAAACCTCGGTTTAAAAAAAAATGCAACCTTGTGCAGTGTGGTTGGGATCCCATGTTGATGTACACTACAGGATCTTCCTCAACAGCGTCCTTTTAGAGGTTGACAATGTCTCTAACATCCTTTTAATTTTTCTCCCTATTCCAAAAGGGGCAGGGCACTGTTATTAGTGCTTCTGTCACTTTCTGTCAGACAGCTGGGATCTCAATGCCCTTTATATTTGGGTAGTTGACTACCAGTATTAAGGAACTCACTGTAAATATTTCATCACCTTTCTGAAATAGTTTTCTCTTTTTCTGTTGAAAAGACAGAAAGAAACTAAGTATTTCTAGTACCTGACAGGGCAATAAGGGGGCTGTAAGAGAAACTTCTTCCATGGACGTGGAGTGACAGGACAAGGGGGAATGGCTTCACGCTGCCCGAGGGCAGGTTTAGATGAGGTATTAGGAAGACCTTGTTTGCTGTGAGGGTGCAGTGAGGCACAGCTTGCCCGGGGAGCTGTGAGTGCCCCATCCCTGGAGTGTTCAAGGTCAGACTGGATGGAGCTCTGAACAACCTGGTCTAGTGAAAGGTGATCCTGCACATGGCAGGGGGTTGGAATGAAATGGTCTTTAAAGGTCCCTTCCAACACAAACTGTTCTGTGATTCTATGAAGTTGAACTTTGTATTTTGTGTATTTAGCGTTGGGATCTGGCTGACCTCTTGCCTCTGTGTCTTTAAGCCTGTTAACTGTATGAAGGAGTAACCTCCACAAACGGAAAATCAAACAACAATTTCAACTATTTAGGGAAGTGTCTTATGTCTCACAGTTGTCAGGAAAGTGGTTTAGTATAAACGAGGAAAATTCCCCAGAATTTCAGAGAAGTTTTTGAGGACTTCATCTGATTGAAACAATAGAGGCACAGAGAGGAACTTTCAGCATCATTTGCAGAAGCATAGGCTGATAGAACTTTGGTGAGTGGTGATATCCTACCCCAAGTGGGTTGACAAGTTCCTCTTCAGCTGTGAGAACAGCAGCTGTGTCTCAGGTCTCAACCGAGACTGTTGCAATGCAGGCAACGATCTCTATTCCCACAGGAGGCATGAGAATAATTTAAAAACAGTGCTTCAGCATAACTCACTTACCAGGTAAAGACAATGACTCACTCAGGAGGCTGATCTGAACTTGAGTGAGCCAAAAGGTGTCAAGCCAGTCCTTAGCATCACTGCTGCAGCATGAGTGTTGCACCCATGCACTCGAGATACCATCCCCTGCTCCTTACAGAGAAACTNATATATAAAATCAGACACTCCACTTGATACCTGGCAACAATTTTCCTCTGCTGAGTTTATCCACTTTGTTTCATTCATTACCTCAGCAGTGGATGAAGAGGCAGAGGTAGAACTGAACATCCACCTCCAACGGTTATCTTTTTATGCCTTCCCTTGATGAGGCTACCATCTTTCTCTGACTACTATATGTTAATGACTACAACAGGCAATTCCATAGGATTCCAAGAAGAATAATTATTATTAATTTGTGTTCTTTGTCTGCCCACAGCAGAGCAGTATTTTCTTGACTTTGGTATTATTTTAAAACCTGGAATCTAGATGGGTCAGCTATCTTGGTTTATGTTTCTGTGACTAATATGGTGACTTCATTCAAGACCTTTTTCTTNTGGATGGAGCTCTGAACAACCTGGTCTAGTGAAAGGTGATCCTGCACATGGCAGGGGGTTGGAATGAAATGGTCTTTAAAGGTCCCTTCCAACACAAACTGTTCTGTGATTCTATGAAGTTGAACTTCGTATTTTGTGTATTTAGCGTTGGGATCTGGCTGACCTCTTGCCTCTGTGTCTTTAAGCCTGTTAACTGTATGAAGGAGTAACCTCCACAAACGGAAAATCAAACAACAATTTCAACTATTTAGGGAAGTGTCTTATGTCTCACAGTTGTCAGGAAAGTGGTTTAGTATAAACGAGGAAAATTCCCCAGAATTTCAGAGAAGTTTTTGAGGACTTCATCTGATTGAAACAATAGAGGCACAGAGAGGAACTTTCAGCATCATTTGCAGAAGCATAGGCTGATAGAACTTTGGTGAGTGGTGATATCCTACCCCAAGTGGGTTGACAAGTTCCTCTTCAGCTGTGAGAACAGCAGCTGTGTCTCAGGTCTCAACCGAGACTGTTGCAATGCAGGCAACGATCTCTATTCCCACAGGAGGCATGAGAATAATTTAAAAACAGTGCTTCAGCATAACTCACTTACCAGGTAAAGACAATGACTCACTCAGGAGGCTGATCTGAACTTGAGTGAGCCAAAAGGTGTCAAGCCAGTCCTTAGCATCACTGCTGCAGCATGAGTGTTGCACCCATGCACTCGAGATACCATCCCCTGCTCCTTACAGAGAAACTCTCCACTGCAGAGAGCTGTAATACTGTATAAACCTACACGTGTAAGAAAACTCCATCTGGCACCAGCATACCTAGCAATATTTTACTTGTTTATTTCTTTTAAACTAGTTTAGCAGGCTTGGCTGTGAAATCTGAGGGTCACAATTCTTTTTGCTAAATGCATTTAGGTTTGATGTGCTTAAGGACTCTTGTTGCCAGGTATAAAAATATTCATCCTGATTCTTGGAAAGCTCTCTATCTGTATCTGTTCCTTCTACTTGAGCATTTCCCCTTAACTCTTATTATCTGCTCCTATTTCTGTTGGAGGTTGCATGTAACATACCTGAAATTCCACACTTTCTTCTGCATCTTTCTCATGGAATAATACACAGTATCTGTGTGGTTCTCCAAGCAGACCTTTGGGGTTTCCCTAACCCCAACTCACCAGGGAACATCCACAGCTATCTGAAATTACCACACATATATATATATATA